>JAQQAC010002594.1:3911833-4103940 GCA_029783875.1 Phataginus tricuspis | reverse complement strand
GAGTAATTGTAGGTTAATGATACTAAAATAAAATAAATTATTAAAAAAAAAAAAATTTGCTCCTCTTGCAGTCTTTCTCACCTCAGTAAATGGCAGCTCTGTTCTTCTAGTTGGACAAAAATCCTGGAGTCATCTTGACTTTTCTCTTTCTTTTAAACTCTACATTGGATCAATCTGCCAATTCTGTTGACTCTACATTCAAAATTTATCTAGAATGAGACCACTTCACACCTCCTCCATTACTTCCACTCTGATTCAAGGGTTCATCAATAACCACCCCGATCATTACATCTGTATAATGACCCATCTCTCTTCTACCCTGTATTAACCACACAGCCAGAGTGACTCATTTAAAATATTAGATCATGTCTCTCTTCTTCTCAAAACCCTCCAGTGGCTTCTCATCTCACGCTGATTAAAACCCAATGTTCTTATAATGACCTACAAGGTCCTACCTGAGATGGTCCCTCATTCTCTCTCACCTCACCTCTTTCTACATTCTGACCTTCTCAGGCCTTCCTGTTCCTTGAACAAACTGGAGGCACTACTGTTCAAGCCCTTCACCCTTCTTATTCCCTCGTCCCTGAATGTTCTTCCCTAAGACAACTGCATGGCTTCCTCCTTCACCTCCTTCGAGCCTTTACTCAGTGAAACATTCCTTGACCGCCTCACTGAGTCTTACATGGGGCCCCTCAGAAGCAGGTCCACATAAAAGAATTTCAGAGCAAGTCATTTATTTGGGAGATGATCCCCTGAATAGCAGAAAAGGAATGGGGTCCTGAAACAGTGAAGGAAAGGAAGCCAGTCTAGAGTGTATTCATGAGCAGATAGCCTCTGCGGCCAACTGGGGCTCCTGTCCCGCCAGGAGCTCTAGGACATTCAGCAGAATACGTCTCAGGGTTGTATGGTGCGCAATGTACTCCCATTAGGTGTTGGTTGAGGTATGCTCTTGGGAGTATTAATTGCTGACATTCAACTGCCCTGTATTTAGGCAAAGTGGGCATGTGTTGTCAGAGAAAGGCTTTAGAGAATCAAAGATGCTTGCAGAAGGCCTTCAAGGAATGCAAGAACATTTAGCACCAAGGGGATGTGGGTGAGGTATTCCCCGCGTTGCAGCTTCCCCCAAACTTCCTATCCCCCTTTTTCTGCTTTATTTTATCCCTGTAGCCTTTAACCTTCTATGTAAATTCTATATATCTTATTTACTTATTGACTTGTCTCTTTTATAAGGTATGGATTTTTTGTTCACTGCTATATCCCTGACACCTAATAAAGTGTTTAGAAAATGAATAGAAACAACTGTTTATTGTTTGTTTATGAGTGACTTCAGGCCGGGTGAATGGCCTAGGAAGGCCTGGATAAGGGATGGGCTCTGCGCTGGGCAAACACCGAGGAGGCAAAAGCAGGCTTAGAGAGCAGTGCAGGAGCCCGGGAGTGGAGAACCACGGGAGCGAGAGTCTTAGGTGAACTACCATGTGGCAAGTGTGAGAACAAAACAATCCTTTTCATTGGACCAGATGGTTCTTATAAAAATGAAAATAACTAGAATAAGACAAGATGGGTAATGACCACACAAAACAGTCTGAGGAGCATGGGAGACTTTTCTATAGGCAACTGGGAGAAACTGAATGTTTTAAAGGAAGGGAGTTTATCATTGTGTTGCAAACCCATTAAAATTGTTTTTGGAAAACTGAAAGTATTAGGTAAGCTGATTTGGGGAACAGAGAATAAAGATGAGTTTAGAAGCTTTTTCAGGGGCACCAACTGGGACCTGGTAGACTTACCATTGAAGGCCCACTGAAGCTGGAGACAGTGTGGTTACACTACTGCCATCTGAGGCCCGGGTGAGAGGGGCGAGCTGGCGGTGACCCTGAGGTTTGGAGACTGGAACTGGGCAGTACAGCTAATGAGGGGGGGGGCCCAAAGACCAGCCCCACCTCAGAGCTCATAGCTATTCCATCATTCTGGGCACATTCAGTGAAACCCAAACTCTGCTGCGTTTTGAGTCTCATCTAGAGCCCGGGTGACTGAAGGACACCAGGCTGGGCACCTTGGGTTCTAAGGAGAGGTAGTTGCCCAGAAGGATATAAGTGAGAAATTGCAAGCAATTTAAAAATGTTGTGAGGACTGGCTCTGCTTCCAAAAATCAATGCTCACTCTTGCTTTCTTCCTTTTCCGAGTGGTTCTTAGGATAGGAATGTGTCATAAAGCTTGCTATGAGGAGCCTGGTTAGACTCAGTAGTGGGGAACCCCTGCCCTACCTCTGGGTGAAAACTGGCAGGCCCATGATCAGTTTGTGAGAAACGACTCACTCGCTGAACAGATCCATGCCCGTCTGGAGCACATCTGTCTAGTCCGGGGATGCTTGGTCCACCTAACAGTTTAGTTAAAATTCTTTGTATAGCTATCTAAGTAAGAGCTACAATTTATAAACTTACTATGTGCCAGGCACTATTCTAAACAACTTACTTATATAGGTTCGTGTAATTCACATACTAACTTATGAAATATATACATTTAAGTATTCTTATTTTACTAATGAGAAATCATGGCAGAAAGAGGTTAAGTAACTTACCCAAAGTCACACAGTTAGGATGCAGCTGGTGACCTGCAACCCTTTCCTCGGTGCCTAGGCACCCAGGGTTTCCCTCTGAATTCTGCCCTTCCCTCCTGCAGACCGAATCAGAGATGAGCTGACGCCAGCTCTCTCCCTCACAGGGTCCACGTCTGGTCCTGGGAAACATGCACATACGCCCTTTGCCCCCAAAACCTGAGGGGCAGGTTCATCCCAACTTAGCCGTCATGTTCCTGGTGCCACAGTCTCCTCAGTCCTGAGGGCAACATAAGTGATTTTGAAACAGTTCACTGAAATTTCATTTTTAAGATCTGCATAGAGCAAACCCTCTCACACTCACTTTGATATGTGATATCTAAGGACTTGATGCTACATAGGAAATTGAGGCTGGCAGCGTGCAACTTCAACTTGCTCTCGTATTTTTTACTGTCATCATTGGATTCTAAGAAGAGAGCCTGATGAAGGAAACACTATAAGGAAGAGCATGGTGTGTGCCTGGAATGCCAACGTGCTGCAGACACAACAGGGCAGGGGTGCAGGGGCCAAGGCCACAGACAGCCCCATGCCATGAGCATTAACTATATGTTTAGCATGGGAAACCACTGAAATTTTTAAACAGAGTTGTGGCTAATCTAGATATGGTAATCACAGTGCTAAAACAAGTGAGAGTCTCTGAAGGAGAGGTATGGGAATGACTAAACCCTGGGAACCTCCAGAATTTGTGGCAGAGATGGACTTCATGGGTCTGTGTTCTACATAATACAGTTTCCCTAGCTTCTCCCTTCCACGGGGCTGTGATGGCCCACACCTGCCCACCACATTGTTTTGCAGCTTTTTGTCTCCTTTTTTCTTCTTACATTTATCACCTTGGGGAAATGTTTCTGTTTGTGTGCTTTTGTGGGTTGTTGTTTTTTCAAAAGTCTCTCCTAACTTTTCAAAATTGGTTTTACTGAGCCCAAGACGCCCTAGTCTTTGGTTGTATTATTGAAAACTAGAACTTTGCAATAGTGCTATTTAAGTGAAAAAAGAATTGGGAAATGCTGAACAAGTCATTTCTAATATCGGTAGTTTCTTTCAGATGTTAGATGTGAAGGAAGTGGGTGTTCTATTGAAAAGGTTGTTTTATTTGATTTATTGGTTAGTTTGGACTGATTTTTTTATAGCTAATAAGCACTGAATCTAAGTATACAGGAAGAAGGATAAAATCAGACATGTGCACGCATACACTCAAATAGACAGTATTCAAGTGATCAAAGCACAAAGATGCTTACCCTATTCACTGTGCTCAGACAGACCTTAAATATAATTTTTTGTCTGACTTGGGTGCATAAAATTTATGTATTTTTCTCATAATCTCACTGGGTACACCAGTTTCCAAATTACTTTCTCCTGTGTTTTAACAACGTAAAACTTTTAATCTATACTTTTTTAAAAAGAATTTCTAAAGGATCACAAAATTTGCTGCATATTGAGCTTAGAAGGGCTATTCCTAGCAGTACTGTTTATCCTCGGAGCATCTTATATAAAATTATAAGTAGGAAAGGACAGCAAATCTGAAGACCACCTCCAGCACCCACCAAGTAACTTCCTTTCAGTCTGTCCCTGTGTCAAGGCAGGTAAGAGAAACAAAGGTAGGGACCCATGGTCAACTATCTACCTTTTATCCAAGGAGATCAATAAACAGTTTACTTCTCTATTATTAGTCAAAGCAGAGTTTGGGAGAGACTTCTCAATCCTCTATTTTTCCCAGAGGCCTCAGCAACTTCTTAAAGTTGACAACAGTCTCTGGTGTGGCCCTCACTCACCTCTACTGCCCAATGCTCTTCCTCCTGTACATGCTGAGAGGTCCGTCCCAGAGTCCCAACCTTAACTTCTGCAAAGAGGGGTCTGGCATGTCTGCACCGATACAGGTCTGTCCACATGAATGTCTTCTGGCCTGGAATGTTTCTGGGCGGTTATCAGGTAACTTGGGCATTTAGCTGCAATACTACTTAAAAGACTTGCTGTCTAGTTGTGATATTGATTCAACTTGTAGTTTGACTCAATTAAGCAGTTTAGAATCTAGTTTCACAGCAGGAAATTTCACCCATATAAATCAGTAGTTTTGAGAAACCTGATGAAATAATGGTTACTCTGCCCTGAAAAGCTTTGTAATCTAGAAGCCAACTGTCTGAATAAATGCCTAGTAATTAGATAATTATCCTAGCCCTGTGGTTGCCAGGGCCTTCTGCCAACATTCTCTTTCCTACTTGCTGCAATGTCTGCCTCACAGGCATTTCCCCTTCTCAGGTGCCTACTAAAAAATTAAAACAAGAGCTGGTTCTTCCCTCTAAGAATATCACCACTGGGTCTGCACTTCTTACAGTTTTTTATATATTTTCAGCTTTCCTGCACTCTTGTCTTACTTGTTACAGTTACAGTCTTGGTATCATTAGGCTTATAGGCTTCAGCATTACCAGCAGAGCAAAGTAATTTAGGGAATGCACCCAACCCTCCCCCTGCCGCTCCCCCACACTCCCCACCCCGCCCCAGCAATGCTGGGTATGGAGCTGCCTTACAGGAGCGGCGGATGGCACCAAGGTGCCATCAGGCTGCGTCAGACGATGGCCAAGGTGGGTTTCCTCCATCTAATTCCTAATAGAGGGTCCAGAGCTGGACCCTATGTTGATGTTAAGTCTATATTTACTGCCAAACCACACCAAAAGAAACACTGAATCTTTTCTGGAAACAACTTCCAGAGAAGCATTTGGTTGGTGGCAGTTGCCAAGGCACTTGAATGTGATGCTATTTATTTGCTTCCTTCTTCTACAGTTGTTGTATATATGTCATGTGCATATATGTGTGTGTGTAAAGGGCACTTTAAAGTTGTGTGATTTTGATCATCAAATTAGAAGCCTAAAAATATATTTCTGACTTGCGGTCAGGGCAGTTATAGGCAACTGAGGGCTTTTAATCCATTGGTTATTAGAAGAAAAACAATGTTTGTAACTGATGTTATAATTTGCCAAGACTTGCTAAAATCCTTAGAAACATTAATAACTTTAGCTCAGTAATTTCACTTATGAGACTTTTCAGAATGAAATAATAAGTGTGACCAAGGTTTTAGCCAGGAAAACTGCCCATAATAGTGAATATGGATCTATCTAGATTTCAAAGATTTAGTGACTGATTATGTAGACTACAGTATTTCCACAGAATGTTGATATTAAAAATGGTGCAGTTGAGAGAAACTGATGACATGAACAGATGTTGTTCATGTTATACTAAGTTAAAAAAAGACCCAAATTATAAAACATTATTTTCAGTATTTACCTCTTTGGTACAGATGTACACACAGAGGCACAAAAACAATGTGGTAGGATGTGTCTCAGAATATCAGTGGTGATTGCTGTGTGGTAGAACTATGCAATTGCATTTTCTTCCTTTACCTATCTACCCATCTTTTGTTTTCCACAATGATCATGAACTACTTTTGTGATAACTGTTTCTTTAAAAAAAAGAGTTGCTCCTAGACTTCTTTTAATGTTCACTTTTATAAAGGTGCTCGTAGTTGGAGGTCTACATGACACCAAGAATGCTTGGTTATTCCTCCCCATGACTAGATTGAGTGTCCCAGGGCTCATTAAACAGAAAACAATAAACACAAACTTCCCAAGTGTAAACTCCGGGGGAAGTCTGGCCTCTATCAGCGAATTTTCCAGGTATACTAATGGCCAAACTGAGCACAACAGTTTGTAGATAAAATCAAGTAGTGAACTATAAAATATCCACTTAATTTGGTAGTTTGATCAACCAAATTAGGTTATTTTGATTTTTTTTCTTTAAACCACTTTTGATCTCTGCATACTTGTTATTCAGAGCCCAGTAGAGTGATACAACGAATATTTGCTGATGGTTCTCTCAGAGTAAATATATCATTTGAGCTGTACTGATTAGATTCAATTCAAATTGTCAAATTTTATTGAGTAACTAGGTATGAGCCCAGCATGGTATTAGACACTGTGGGATATTCAAATAACTCACAAAGAAAAAAATCTCTTGGAGGAACTCATGTTCTGACATAAAGACAGATAAATTAATAAATATCCCTGCTATATATAATGGACTTCAATATAAGCACTGAGTGATACAATGGAAGAATCATGGAAGCACAAAAGAGGGAGAAGTTCATTGTAATCAAGGAAACAGTAAAGGTTCATTAGAGGAAATAAGATTTTGGCTAGAAATAAAAAGTATATTAGTAACCTGTACCTATTGGTTGTAGGTAATAAAATTCAAACTAGCTTAAATAAGAAGGTAATTTATCAGCTGTTGTAATAAGGGTATCTTGCTTTAGGCAAGGTTGATCCAGGCACTTACACGGTGGCCATGGGCTTAGCCTCACCCCCTGTGCTGACTTTATCACAGTTAAACTCTCCACAAAGAGGATTGCTGAAGACAGAAATGTACGTACTAAGGGCTTACTATCCAGGCCCTTCTATTTCCCAACAACCATTTATTAAAAATCAGTGAAGATTCTCATTGGCTCTGCTTGGGAACCTGCCCATCCTAGGCCAATTGTTGTGGCTAGCTAGGTACGTGCTCACCACTGTATGGTGGGGAAGGAAGCAGGGCACCATGACAGATGGTTCCACCAGCTCAGATAGATCTGGTGACCTGTAGCTTCCCCACAGAAGCAGCAGAAAGGGCAGAGAGATGGACAGAACTACTGGACAAACACTATTGTTACCATATTACATTTCAGTTGGGTAGAAGATTGTAATGTTTAACGGCACAGCATTTATGAGCAAAGGGAAAATCTTGGGCTAGTATGTGAATGCAGGAAAAAGGAATGCTTTGTACCCAGTGAGTATAAGGTGTTTGTGGGATACAAAGTAATTCTATGCCAATGATTATGGCCCCTGAATTGATACTTTTTCACTGGTATGTTTTCCTTTACATAGATATTTATACCTGGTGAATTTTGCATGCATGCAACTGTGAGTTCAGCAATTATTTAAGTGGAATTAGAACTTGTTATTTGAAGTATATATTATACATTATATACTTCATAATGATGAACACTTTTGTAAAGCAAAGAACTAAATTTTCTCGAAAAACACTTTTAATTTTTTGGTTTTACATTTGAATTATTATATATTAACTTGGCTTAGAATAATGTATACTTAACTAAATTTTCTTTCAAAAACTGAATTTTTGATCCATTTAAAATATAACTTAACTTAAGCTCTTAGAACATTGCCTGTTTCTTGTAAATGATTAATAAGCATATATAAGTGCTTCCTCAAATATACACCAATAATTATAAAATCATCGACCAGTTTTAAAAGTTTATTTGGATCAGATATTTGTTTGTTCGTTGGCATAGCAATGCCTGAATGTAAATTCGTTTTATGAGTCACAGAATCCCCATGAGCCCATGCGACAGTGATTGAAACCAGGCCAAGTGACCGTTTAATCCTTTCTGTCCTTCAGAAAGTAATAAAATTAAAACCTATGTTTTTGTGACTTAGTATTTGTTACACTGAGCTGAGATTATAGACAGAATATAGGATTAGATCCTTGCTAAATTAATTTAAAATGGAAATTAGATACGTATGCAGGATTCTGACTTTGGGAGAGAAACTGCAGAAGTGACAACTTAGTGAAAAAACTCAGGAATAAACCAAACAATCCAGGCAGAGATGGCAAAGTATTCTATTAACTACCATTTACTGGTAACGAACTGGCATAGGACTAAAAGATCATATCCATTTCCAGCTCCATCCTAACTTCCTACTCTGGAGCATTGCACCTCTCTTTACTCTGCATGAGTTTCCGTATCTTCAAACTGGTTCATATATTTTAAAGAGAGGTTGGAGCAATATATGAAATAAGAAATATGAAGGGACTTTAAATTTCTCAAAATAAAGTTTCCACAACAAAATTAAATAAAAATAGGGTACACTGTATGAATTACGTCTTATCTTTTATCTTATAAAGCAAGTAAATTAGGGATGAAATTTTACCCTTTAGGATACAAAATGTAATTTTAAGAAGTATTCAACCAGTGCATCTATAAAATATCAATCTACAAAAATCTGATTCACACCGACTTTTGGAAAACATATTTTGCACTATGCAAAGTTTATACCATTGTGATTTAATTAATACTCAATGCATAGGGAATTTCTTAGAATAAATAATGTTTTAATCAGTGGTAGCCAGAGATGGGACATTTGAGCTATTTTTCATTATTATTAACAAAAATAACCATATAACTGCTTTCTGCCCTTTAGATATTTTGTGTAATATTAAATATACTTTCTAATTTAGAAATTGAAAGTCTTAAACATTCTTAAATTTCAGGCAGAAGAACCACATGTGCCCTATCCTATTAACAAAGGCACATTGCATGAGAAATGGGCTAAAGACCCTAAGAGCTAATGATGATTGCAGTGTAATAATGTAGTAGGGAAATACAGACAACTTCCTAATATATAAAAATCGAAAAAAAGTTGCATAATCCTATATTGAAATAAACCCACTACATACAATCACATAGAATTTGATTACAAATTTGAGGCTTGAGGACAAGGCTGATGGAAGGGGAGAGATTTCCCAGGATGGCTGAACAGAATGTGGACAGTCAGACAATACTGCACGAGAAATACCTGACATGATCACCAAATTTTAAACAAGGTGCAATGTGAAGTAATGCTGCCATGTTTAGTGACAGAATGTCCTTATCAAAATAACACCCATGTCCAGTGTGAGGAACAACAGATGGGTCAACATCGAAAAAGGTTGAGATAAAAAGATAGGCAGCCTGCCTCCTTCCTCTCCCCTAAGCAGATGCGGAGGCTGCAGTTGTTAGCTTTCATCGCCAGAGTCCCTGCAGGTGTGTCTCTTACTGTACATCTCTGGTTCTCAACGTCCCTTAATGTCCTGGCCGCTTTTTCCTGATCCTTAGCTGAAATCCCCCTCTCTCCCCCCTCATTTTCCTGCCCTGGTTTTGGACTAGCCACCTGGCTTTTTACCTTTGCAGTTCCTCCATGATTTGATAATTGATGACCTCGCTATCCACGTATGACCTCATGCGCAGTAAACCGTGGATAAAAGACACCTGACCCTATTCCCTGCGGTAGCCCAGTGAAGCCTGTGCCAATCTGATTATGACCCAACTGACACTTTTTGATTATGAAAGGAGATCTGATTTAAACTCAAGAGAAAGACCTTAAATAAGATCCAGCAAAATCAGGCACATAGCTTGCCAGAGTCTACTTGCACTGTTGAGGAGAGCTGGCTGTCCTGCTAACCACCCAGGGCCTGTGACAGAGCTTGGCTGTTACAATGCCTGACACAGAAGGCCCTGAGGAAACGCTTATGAAAGGGTGGGTGAATGAATAAATAAATGCTTATAAGCACCAGCTCTAGGAGCTAGGAATGATTACACTGGTTTTTGAGGGTGTTCACGAAGCTACAAAATATGGTGCATCTTTAATTAGTAGAACATGTTTGATGAAGGTTTCCATTCACAACTGTTTCAAGAAAAAAAGCAGGAAGCAACTTAGCACACCTACTTGTCACCACTTTCAGAACATCGGTGGCTTTAGAACAGCTTTGAGAACAGTTACTTGCCTAGAGTAAGGTCTGGCTTCTGCTGCAGAAGTTGCATTCTAAATTCATGTGCACTAGTACATACTCACATAGAGGGCAGCTAATAAAATACCAACTCGGTGGCCCAAATCTTTTTCACACTCTGGTTCTTATAGGAACACTCAGATGTCAAACTTATTAACGTTTAGTCAGAATAAAGAAAAAGACAGAGGTTACAGAGGCACTACCCCAATTTCTTGCATGAAAAACTGCACATTCACTGTAGCAATCCCAAATAAGAATGCTTACGGAATCAGTTGGTGGAAGCAGCATGGGCTGGCATATAAATGCTTACTGTTTCGCAGGAGAAAACGTCCTAAATACAGTGCGTCTCTCTCCATCAACTGGTGCTCAGTGTTTGTGTTCCTTCAGATTGGTCGGCTGGACGTGGATAGCTTGTTCAGCAACATTGAATCCGTGCATCAGATATCGGCCAAGCTGCTGTCATTGCTGGAAGAGGCCACAACAGACGTGGAACCGGCCATGCAAGTCATAGGTATGTTTATTCTCTTCTTGTGGTCTACAGTAGCACAGAAAAGAATATTTTACTAACCTTCCTTTGCTTTGGTTTTATGTCTCTAACTCACCAAGTTTCCCAGGAGATATATAAATGCTAAACCCATCTTCAGTCTCATTGTAATTACACAAACTCTGTATTTATTTTCAAATGGGTTTATATCCATTTGCTGAAGTCCCTCAGTAGCACTAAGCACACCATTTGCTCTTTAATTTTCAATCTTTCAACCTATTTGCCTTCCAGATGTTCTCTCATTTTGTTTTATGGCTAACACTTCCTTGATTCTTAAAGAATTAAATATTTAAATACTTTAATAGCTTTAGTGACTTTAGTCACAATGTTTTTCAGATCTTATGCCTATGAATCCATTGATTTTGGGACTGCAAATTTTTTTTACATGAAGAGCTTTTATGATTTATAAAACACTTAGACAAGTTCTACTTTTCCCATGCTTTTCCTTTTTTTTCTCTATATCATTTGCTTTCCAAATTTGTTTTTATTCTCAAACAATCATAGATTCTTTTCTTACACTGGCAAGATTTTAAAAAAATACAGAAGTAGCATTGGGGAAGCATTGAGCCAGAATTTTATTTTCTACATTTCTTGGGAATTTCAAAGGGAATACAGTGCCATAAACTCCTTGAAGGCAGCTGGCATATTCAAGATATACACATAATGCCTTATGGGCTATGAATTCTTTAAAAATTTTTTAAATCAATTTCCTGTTTTATAAATAATATGCAACATATGCTCATTACAAAAATATTAAAACAGTTCTGGGCCATACATAATGACACACACTTCCAATGCCACTATCTTCCCCATAAGTAACCACTGTTACCAGTTTGATGTGATTCCTTTCCTTTAGACACACACAGAGACATACACACACTCTCACACCTTATGACTTTATTCATTATGTCTTTGTTAGTGGAAATCAGAGTTATAAAAATGGCACGAAGCTGGTCTTGTTTAGTACTTATGGAAGACCCAGACTCTAATAATCAAGGCTGGTCTTACACCAAGGTGAACCAACCTGGCTATTTGTAGTGTTTTATAGACCAGAAGTCCAGCTCACTCAAAAAAATTCTCCCACAGACAGGTTTAAATTTAATCACTCTTCGAGATTAAATGTCCATGTTATATCCTGAATGTCTATGTCGCCCCCCAAATTTGTACATTGAAGCCCTAGTCCCCACTGGAATTTACTCTTAAGACAATGAGGAGACATTAAAAGATTTTTCAGCAAGAGAATGAAAAGACACAAAAGTTTTGGGAGAAAAAAACTATAGTAGCTATGAAGAAAATGGATAGAAGGAGAAAATGAGTCCTAGACCAGCAAACATATTTTATAAATAATACATAGTCAAGTGGTGAGAAGATATGGTGATACAGTAAGAACAGAGAATAGGGGTCAAATTCAAGAGAGACATGGAAAAAAACTTAGACAAAACTTAGGGGTGTGTTGCATGTGTCAGAGTCAAAAGCAATTCCAGGTTTAAGAGTACATGTATTCTGATTTGCCTAGAACATCCTGGCTAAGCCTACTACTTTTCAAGCATTCAGTCCAGTTTAGTATTTGTCCTGGATTTTCTCCTTTTTACAGAAGGATCATTATTAATAGTTGCATTATAAGAGATTTGGTAAGACCTCTACCTCATTTCAGTTTCTGATATGGTCTCTCCTACAGAGGCAGGTACACTGGACAGCTCTGACACTGAACACTGTCAACTCTGAGAGACAGCTCATCTCTCCTTTCCCAACCTTTAGCCTCAAAGAACCTTCCATCTTCCTGTGAAGTGCAGTGTGAGGGCAGTGGCTGGTAAAATGATGGCATCTGGACGTGAGCAGCTAGCACAGCTAAATGCTTCCTGTCCTGACGGTGATGGATGCTTTTGATGCTACAGCTCCTGCCATCCACTGGGGACAGCAGCCAGTTGAGTCATGGCCGTAGCTATGCCTTGTGAGAGGCATGAAGCCACCAGGATGACAGCCAGTGGGTTTAGTAGGACATGTAGGGGATTTAAGATTGCATTTAAGTGAATTACATGTGGGTAAAAGAAGCTGAGCAGTCTTGCTACAGAGTTTCTGGATGCCGCTGCTACAGTAGTTTGGTTATTTCTTTTATAAGTCTATAACTTTTTAATTACTGGTTATGCTTATTTTATTTTGCAACAAACCACTCTCAGAAGCAAGGATTTAATATATGCATGTTTAATAAAAATCAAGTACTGATTTTCTGTTTCTCAAAAAGTTTGACAATGAACATATAACACACAAAATACTTTCCACCAAGGGGTCCTTAATGGTATCACTGACTGTAAGACAATCAGAAGACAGAAATCTGCCAAAGCAACAGCAAGTTTTCTGTCAAAAGTTGGTTATCATTTAAAAAAGACTGTACCTATTATTTTAAAACATACTTGGCATTTGCCATTTGTGGTCCATGCTTTTGCTACTTCCACTTAGAATCTTTTTCCCAAGCTGGCCCCCACTTGGTTGAAACTGTACCTATATCTTTAAGCCCAAGTACATGTGACTGAAACACGTGTAGCTGCAGAAGATGTGTTTAAATATCACTCCATGCAGCGTGACTTCATTTACGTCAAATGACAGTTATCCTAAATCATTTTTTCTCATTTTTAATTCTGAGTTTCCTTGGGCCTAAGAAAAATGTAAAGCAATAGCTATTGATGAGTTGACACCACTGGCAGAAGAGTTTGCAGACAGTTAAATTAAGACAGTTTTATAATAGAGCAGATGAATTAAATAGGAAACCCACTAATTCCAATATTGCCTCAAAAATGTTTAATCCAATTCACAGAATCAAAGAAAAGCTTTTGGAAGTTAACTGTGTCAAAGGTGAATTTTCTGACCTTACTGTAAATGCTACTATAACATTAAAAATTAAGCATATGAATGCAAATGATAAAATGAATACAAATTTTGCTGGAGCACAGCATCATGGTAAAATAATGTTTTTACTAGAGTAAGAAATCTGTGGGGCAGAAATGTGCTTGGGATTGTGATGCACATGTAATAAATCTGTGATATTCTATTAATTCAAATGGTAACTATAGTCAAAATTTACACATATTTTTACACATACAAAGAAAGAAATACATGCAATATTTAGAGGATAAAGTTTGGTATTAATTAAAAAATAATCCTAATTCATGGCAGTACACACTTTCTTTGCTGCTGGCCACAAATCAGCTTTTAGAAATTGCCTTTTGTTCCCAATCAATTAGAAGTCTTCAATTAAGGTATTCAACAAACACAGGGAAAAAGAACTTTAGCTTTTTTAATCTTTACAATTGCAATTATTGAAAACAAAGTTGAAAATGGGAAGACACTAAAATTTATCCTTACATAAACAAGGAATTAGCCTTAAAAAAAATTAAGCAATGAGAATTCATATTGTGTAAATGATTTAATTTTGAAATTTTATAGTTATATTTTGAAAAACCTGACTTATGGAAAGAAGCTTTTGATGGAGCTCCTATTTAATGGGATAATGCTATATCCTGAAAATTTTGCAAATCTATATTTGAAAAAATACTCGAAAATTATAAATAGGAGCAACTTATTTGGTGAGCTTTATTTTGCAAAACTAAAGACGAGAAACCAAATGGAGGCAAAAAAAGACAGTACTTGTGAAAATATTTCAGCTCAAATATTTACACATTTCAGTTAGACATATAATCAGAATTTTAATATTTTCCATTTAGCAGAATTTTTTTATGAACTTATTAGGTGCCTCTGCTTATTAAGAGCATATTTTCCCAATTAAAAATACTACAGTTTACATTTTTGAGCAGTAAAGTAAATAAGGCTAGAATTGAATTTTAACCCATAGAATAAAATAAATATCAGATCCATAGTGATATAAATGAGAAGAAAGGAAAGGTCTTTCTTATCGTAGATTTTAATAACTAAATATAGAAGGAAAGGGGAAAACAGAAAATCACTATTAGGCAAGCATAACAATCATAATTGTTCCAGACAAAATCTAGTGATCAATGCTAGATCGATTGAGTGGGTGAAAGTCTGAGGAGAAATATACTTTCCATAGTTTCAAAGTATCTCCTAAGTAATTATTAACCTCCAAGGAAAGATGGTAACTTTACAGTGAGAAACCAGACAGAGGCCACCTTAACTAAGTCCACAATACCCTCTCCTTATCCTGTCATCATTGTCTATCCCGATGCTGGCCAAAGCCAGAATCCTGGGGTACGTCTGGTATTATCTTCTTCATCTCTCACACATGTTCTATGTCCATATTCTTTCCCTCTTTTCCATTCTCCCTGCTTTTGCTTTAGTGGTAATGGTTATAACATGTACGGAGCATTCACGCATGCCAGTTACTGATATAAACACATATCTTAAATCACTTAATATTCAGACAACCCTACCCATAATTATTCTATCTTAAGATAAGGAAATTAAGAAACAGAGTAATCAAGTAACTTTTCCAAATGCCTTATGAGTAAATGGTAAAACCAGGATTGGAAACCAGGCAGCTGATTACCCAGAGCACTCTTACTTAAATGTTCTATCTTCCTGTGGTAGCCCTCATTATTTATTTCTTGCACTATAAGAACCTTTCCATTGGTTTCTCATTCAGTCTCACTAACTCCTCCCCCAAATTCCATCTTTAATGTTACTCACTACCAGAGTCATCTTCCTAAAACACAGTGCAATCTGTTAAGGCGGCTGCCTAAAATCTATCAGTGCTTCTCCAACCCTTCAGGCTAAAGTTCCAACTCCTTAACAACACAAGGTCCCTCGTGATCATGGCCCTTGCCGGCCAATACAGCCTCTTCTTAAACCCTCCCACAAACACTGTACCTTCCAGCCATCCAGTCATACTAGAATACTTGCAGTTTCTGAACAGACCTTACTCCCTCAAAGTGTCTCTGCACTTCTGTACTCACTCATAGCACCTATTTCAAGGGCACGCTGTTAGAAATAGCTCAAAGGTCCGCAAGAGCAGAATGGGTGACCATCTGTTTTATAGCTCTGTTATCATGCTTTTTACATAGTGTGGTAAGTGGGAGTCTGCTCTCCCCTCTCCCTTACTGGCCTTCAGAAGTTCTCTGAAGGAAGTGCTGGTTTCTGTATCTGCAGGACCTACCTAACTGCTTGGTGCATAACAGTCACTCATTAAACTTTCACCAAATAAGGATGACGTAAAGAATATAACTACTTCATTCCCTTTTATGGCATTGTCCTAAACAAGGCCTAGTAGCACCAGGTGATTTCTTGAATATCATTGGTTTTACCCTAGTTTACTTACCTGCAGGGGAAATTCATCTTGGAGTAGAATCAGATTAATGCAGAGGCCACACCTCTCTTTGGTATGACCCATCTGGGGGATAGACATGAGGGTTTGGAAGTACAGAAGGGGAAAGAGGAACATGAGTATACTTACGTAAGTGAAGGGAGCAATTTGCAACATAGGAGTAATGATACCAGATATGAAGTGTGTGCAATATTTTTGGAAGTTGTTTTTAGAGGAAATAACTAAGGGAAAATGGTGCACTTTTTTTTCTCCTCTGGATGGCAATTGCTTTTGGGGGAAGCCAAGGCAGAAATACTTGGGTTGTAGAATTTTTACAAAGAAGCACACAATATTTATTTTATAGGATTCCAGTGCTTTTGTGACAGGCAACCAGAACAGAAATCACCTTCCCTGGTCCTGGCTCAGCCCACTCTCCACACCTAATCATCCCTTCAAACCCACAGACATTAGACAGAGCCCTTGTCCTTCACCACTGAAGAAATGCAGCAGAAGGTACGTTACCATGGCAACAGAATCACTGTTTGCTGCGAGACACATCACTTCATCTGCACTATTCTGAAGGAGAATACATTGGTAGGGCCGGAAGCAGAATCAAATATTCTGCCTTCCAGTATTGTACTTGGCCTTTGGGTGAATACCTGACTTTCAATTACAGTGCTTAAATATCTCTTAAGTTTAGTAATTTCTATTAGACCCCCAACCGAATTTTACTCAGAAAAGAGTAAAAAATAGGATTGCTGTTAAGGAGAGAGCTATAAATTCTTTCCAACTAGACCGCCTCTGTTAAAGGAAACACTAGGGAATTAATGGTTTCATTGTGTGCAAAAATAAATGTCTTTGTTCTTTGGTTTCTGACCTTCTGACTTGATCATATCGTGGATTTATGAGGTGGTCCTTACCTCTTTCTTTATCTCTACTCTCAACTGCTTTGTGGTGAACATATAGCTTGACAGTCTCATCTTGTGTTGGGCTACGTGTATTCAGATTCTCTCTTCTTGGTCTGCTCGTGAGCTGCGTCTGAGCCCGCAGCTCACTCCCACTTCTGGGCCTTGATTCCCTCGTGCAGCCAAAGTCCTCATTCCCTTTGCTGCCTGGCTCTGTCACCAGGAGGCTCTCCTTATCTCATGTCCAATCCTAAATCCAGTCACTGGCCTATTTGATTTCTCTCTTCTTGTAACTACTCTATTTCTCATTGCTTGTGTTGCTGTCTTAAAGAGCAAGTCTGTAAGACCTACACTGGGAAAAGGAACGATTCAGTAAAATCCCAGAAACAACACAAGACTCCCTCGTCTCTTCAGGGTTCTTTCCAGCTGCATCACTTTGTGCATGTCAGGCAAGTTTGGATCTGTGGAGGGCTAAACATGCTCACGATCCCTGGGTTTCATTAAAGTCCAAAAAAAAAAGCACAAAACCAAATAAACAAAACACACACGCACACACACACACACACACACACACACTCACACACACACACACTCACACACACACACACACTCACACATAGAGCCTAACTATAATCTCAGGGAAATCCCATATAATAAAAGAGAAAGAGAAGTCTTTCCCTGGCTGGACAAAATTAGAAAAGAATATAATACTTTGAAAGTCCTAGTGTTTTAATTCTATAGATTGTAGTACAGCATTAACAGAGCAGTGACACTTTCTGAGTAACTAGTCAATGAGAGCATTTTTTTTTTAATTTTGGTATCGTTAATCTACAATTACATGTGCAACATTATGGTTACTAAACTCTCCACTTCATCAAGTTTCCCCCACATACCCCCCCATTACAGTCACTGTCCATCAGCATAGTGAGATGCCATAGAGTCACTACTTGTCTTCTCTGAGTTGTACAGCCCTCCCCATACACCACCCCCGCTACATTATGTCTGCTAACTGTAATGCCCCCTTTTCCCCATTATCAGTCCCTTCCCACCCATCCTCCCCAGTCCCTTTCCCTTTGCTAACGATTAGTCCATTCTGGGTTTCTGAGAGTCTGTTGCTGTTTTATTCCTTCACTTTTATTCTTTGTTCTTATACTCGACATATGAGTGAAATCATTTGATACTTGTCTTTTTACGCCTGGCTAATTTCACTGAGCATAATACCCTCTAGCTCCATCCATGTTGTTGCAAATGTCTGGATTTGTTTTCTTCTTATGACTGAATAATATTCCATTGTGTATATGTACCACTTCTTCTTTCTCCATTCATCTACTGATGGACACTTAGGTTGCTTCCATTTCTTGGCTATTGTAAATAGTGCTGCGATAAACATAGGGGTGCATCTGTCTTTTTCAAACTGGGCTGCTGCAGTCTTAGGGTAAATTCCTAGGAGTGGGATTCCTGGGTCAAATGGTATTTCTATTTTTAGTTTTTTGAGGAACCTCCATACTGCTCTCCACAATGGTTGAACTACTTTGCATTCCCACCAGCAGTGTAGGAGGGTTCCCTTTTCTCCACATCCTCGCCAACATTTGTTGTTGTTTGTGTTTTGGATGTTGGCCATCCTCACTGGTGTGAGGTGATATCTCATTGTCCTTTTAATTTGCATTTCTCTGATGATTAGTAATGTGGAGCATCTTTTCATGTGCCTGTTGGCCATCTGAATTTCTTCTTTAGAGAAGTGTCTATTCATGTCCTCTGCCCATTTCTTAACTGGATTATTTGCTTTTTGTTTGTTGAGGTGTGTCAGTTCTTTATATATTTTGGATGTCAACCCCTTTTTGGATATATGATTTATGAATATATTCTCCCATACTGCAGGATGTCTTTTTGTTCTACTGATGGTGTCCTTTGCTGTACAGAAGCTTTTCAGCTTGATATAGTCCCACTTGTTCACTTTTTCTTTTGTTTCCCTTGCCTGGGGAGATATGTTCATGAAGAAGTTGCTCATGTTAATGTCCAAGAGATTTTTGTGTATATTTTTTTCAAAGAGTTTTATGGTTTCATGACTTACATTCAAGTCTTTGATCCATTTTGAGTTTACTTCTGTGTATGGGGTTAGACAATAATCAAGTTTCATTCTCTTACATGTAGCTATCCAGTTTTGCCAAGACAAGCTGTTGAAGAGGCTGTCATTTCCCCATTGTATATCCATGGCTCCTTTATCATATATTAATTGACCATATATGCTTGGGTTAATGTCTGGGCTCCCTATTCTGTTCCACTGGTGTGTGGGTCTGTTCTTGTGCCAGGACCAAATTGTCTTGATTACTGAAGCTTTGTAGTAGAGCTTGAAGTATGGGAGTGTAATTCCCCGTTTTATTCTTCCTTCTCAGAATTGCTTGGCTATTTGGGGTCCTTTGTGGTTTCATATGAATTTTAGAACTATTTGTTCCAGTTCATAGAAGAAGCTGGTGGTATTTTGATAGGGATTGCACTGAATCTGAAGATTGCTTTACGTAGTATGGCCATTTTGACAATATTTATTCTTCCTAGCCAAGAGCATGGGATGAATTTCCATTTGTTAGTGGCCTCTTTAATTTCTCTTAGGAGTGTCTTGTAGTTTTCAGGGTAAAGGTCTTTCATTTCCTTCATTAGGTTAATTCCTAGGTATTTTATTCTTTTTGATGCAATTGTGAATGGAATTATTTTCCTGATTTCTCTTTCTGTTAGCTAATTGTTAGTGTATAGGAAACCAACATATTTCTGTGTATTAATTTTGTATCCTGCAACTTTGCTGAATTCAGATATTAGTTCTAGTAGTTTTGGAGTGGAATCTTTAGAGTTTTTTTATGTACACTATCAGGTCATCTGCAAATAGTGACAGTTTGACTTCTTCTTTACCAATCTGGATGCCTTGTATTTCCTTGTTTTGTCTGATTGCCATGGCTAGGACCTCCAGTACTATGTTGAATAACAGTGGGGAGAGTGGGCATCCCTGTCTTGTTCCTGATCTTAGATGAAAAGCTTTCAGCTTCTCACTTTTAGGTGTGATGTTGGCTGGGGGTTTGTCATATATGGCCTTTATGATGTTGAGGTACTTGCCCTCTATACCCATTTTGTTGAGAGTTTTTATCATGAATGGATGTTGAATTTTGTCAAATGATTTTTCAGCATCTATGGAGATGATCATGTGGTTTTTGTTTTTCTTTTTGTTGATGTGGTGGATGATGTTCATGGATTTTTCAAATGTTGTACCATTCTTGCATCCCTGAGATGAATCCCACTTGATCATGGTGTATGATCCTCTTGATGTATTTTTTAATTCGGTTTGCTAAAATTTTGTTGAGTATTTTTGCATCTATGTTCATCAGGGATATTGGTCTGTAATTTTCTTTTTTGGTGGGGTCTTTGCCTGGTTTTGGTATTAGAGTGATGCTGGCTTCATAGAATGAGTGTGGAAGTATTCCCTTCTCTTCTATTTTTTTGAAAACTTTAAGGAGAATGGGATTATTTCTTCTCTATATGTCTGATAAAATTCAGTGGTGAATCAATCTTGCCTGGGGATTTTGTTCTTGGGTAGTTTTCTGATTACCGATTCAATTTCATTGCTGGTACTTGGTCTGTTTAGTTTTTCTGTTTCTTGCTTGGTCAGTCTTGGAAGGTTGTATTTTTCTAAGAAGTTGTCCATTTCTTCTAGGTTTTCCAGCTTGTTAGCATATAGATTTTCATAGTATCCTCTAATAATTCATTGTATTTCTGTGGGGTCTGTTGTGATTTTTCCTTTCTCACTTCTGATTCTGTTTATGTGTGTATATTCTCTTTTTCTCTTAACAAGTTTGGCTAGGGGGTTATCTATTTTGTTTATTTTTTCAAAGAACCAGCTCTTGGTTTCATTGATTTTTTTCTGTTGTTTTATTCTTTTCAATTTTATTTATTTCTTCTATAATCTTTATTATGTCCCTCCTTCTGGTAATTTTGGGCCTCATTTGTTCTTCTTTTTCCAATTTCAGTAATTGTGACTTTATACTATTCATTTGGGATTGTTCTTCCTTCTTTAAATAGGCCTGGATTGCAATATACTTTCCTCCTAGAACTGCCTTTGCTGCGTCCCACAGAAGTTGGGGCTTTGGTTGTTGTTGTCATTTGTCTCCAGGTATTGTTTGATCTCTGTTTGAATTTGGTCACTGATCCATTGATTATTTAGGAGCATGTTGTTAAGCCTCCATGTATTTGTAAGCCTTTTTGTTTTCTTTCTACAATTTATGTCTAGTTTTATACCTTTGTGATCTGAGAAGTTGGTTGGTAGAATTTCAATATTTTTTACTTTACTGAGGCTCTTTTTGTGGCCTAGTATGTGGTCTATTCTGGAAAATGTTCCATGTGCACTTGAGAAGAATATGTATTCTGCTGCTTTTGGGTGTAGAGTTCTGTAGATGTCTGTTAGATCCATCTGTTCTAGTGTGTTGTTCAGTGCCTCTGTGTCTTTGCTTATTTTCTGTCTGGTTGATCTGTCCTTTGAAGTGAGTAGTACACTGAAGTCTCCTAAAATGAATGCATTGCTTTCTATTTCCTTCTTTAATTCTGTTAGTATTTGTTTCACATATGCCAGCACTCCTGTGTTGGGTACATATATATTTATAAAGGTTATATCCTCTTGTTGGACTGACCCCTTTATCATTACGTAATGTCCTTCTTTATCTCTTGCTACTTTATTTGTTTTGAAGTCTATTTTGTCTGATACAAGTACTGCAACACCTGCTTTTTTCTCTGTTGTTTGCCTGAAATATCTTTTTCCATCACTTCACTTTTAGTCTGTGTGTATCTTTGGGTTTGAGGTGAGTCTCTTGTAAGCAGCATATAGATAGGTCTTGCTTTTTTATCCATTCTATTACTCTGTGTCTTTTGATTTGTGCATTCAGTCCATTTACATTTAGGGTGATTATCAATAGATATATACTGTTGCCATTGCCAGCTTTGGATTCGTGGTTACCAAAGGTTCAAGGGTAGCTTCTTTACTATCTGTTAGTCTAACTTAACTCTCTTGTTAAGCTATTATAAACACAGTCTGATGATTCTTTATTTCTCTCCCTTCTTATTCTTCCTCCTCCATTCTTTATATGCCAGGTGTTTTATTCTGTACTCTTTTACGTTTCCTTTGACTGTTTTTGTTGACATTTGATTTTATTTTTTACCTTTAGTTAGTATTTGGATGGTCTGCTTTCTTTGATATGATTTTATTTTCTCTGGTGACATCTTTTTAGCCTTAGGAGTGTTTCCATCTAGAGCAGTCCCTTTAAGATATCCTGTAGAGGTGATTTGTGGGAGGCAAATTCCCTCAACTTTCTCTTGTCTGGGAATTGTTTAATCCCTCCCTCAAATTTAAATGATAATCATGCTGGATACAGTATTCTTGGTTCAAGGCCCTCTGTTTCATTGTGTTAAATATATCATGCCATTCTCTTCTGGCCTGTACAGTTTCTGTTGAGAAGTCTGATGATAGTCTGATGGGTTTTCCTTTGTAGGTGATCTTTTTTCTCTCTCTAGCTTCCTTTAATACTCTGTCCTTATCTTTGATCTTTGCCATTTTAATTATTATATGTCTTGGTGTTGTCTTTCATGGGTCCCTTGTGTTGGGAGATTTGTGGGCTTCCATGGTCTGAGAAACTATTTCTTTTCCAAGCTTGGGGAAGTTTTCCCCAATTATGTCTTCAAAGACACTTTCTATCCCTTTTCCTCTCTCTTCTTCTTCTGGTACTCATAATGTGAATATTGTTCCATTTGGATTGGTCACACAGTTCTCTTAATATTCTTTCTTTCCTAGAGATCCTTTTATCTCTGCCTCAGCTTCTCTATCTTCCTGTTCTCTGATTTCTATTCCATTAACAGTCCTTGCACCTCGTCCAGTCTGCTCTTAAAGCATCAATCAATTGTTTCATTTCTGTAATGTCCCTCCTGACTTCCTCCCTTAGCTCTTGCATATTTCTCTGTAGGTCCATCAGCATGGTTATGACTTTTATTCTGAATTCTTTTTCAGGAAGATTTTTTAAATCTATCCCACCAGGCCCTCTCTCTGGGGTTGTCTGGATGATCTTTGACTGGACCATATTCTTCTGTCTTTTCATGGCGATAGAAGTGGTCGCAGGCAGGTGCCACGTGTGTCAGCTGGGAGAACAAAGTCCCTTCCTTCTTGTTGTTCACCTTGCCCTTCTCCATAGACTGCGCTGGTTACCCACACACTGGGAGGCAGTCTCTGGAATAATCCCCTGCGCTGCCGTGTGCGGGGCTGCCCTCAGGCTAGCCTAGAACAGTGGGGGGTGTTGCTGCCACGCCGGGTGCGTTCTGCGCCCCTTGGTGCCTTCTGGATCTTGCTCTGGCTTCCCTGGCCCTTCCTGGTTAGCTGCGCACCCGCCGGGGAGGAGATTCTGTGTGGTTGCTGTGGGCGGGCCTGCTCATGCTGCTCCGCAGCTGTGGCAGATCCGCCGGCCGTTTGCAGCGCCAGCCATGGGGAACGGCTGCTTATCACCGTAAGGGGCTTCGGTGGGGCTGATTTACCTGGCAGCCAGTTAGGGGGCCCAGAATTCCTCAAGATTCCCAGCCTGGTGGGCTGACTGTGCTGGGACGATTTTGTTCTGCTGTTGGGCCCTTGTCTCTTTAAGACTTTTAAAAAAGTGCCCGCTTTTCTTTTGTCCCAGGGGAGCTGGCTGTGCAGACCTGCTCACAGTCTCCGTCTCGGATCCTGCCCTTCCATTTCTCTAATTTCTAATACACCATGCGATGTGTGTCTGTGCTCCCAATGCAGATCACCAGGGCTGGTTATTTAGCAGTCCTGTGCTTCCACTCCCTCCCCTCTGATTCTTTTCCTCCTGCTCATGAGCTGGGCTGGGGGAGTGCTCGGGTCCCACCAGGTCGCGGGTTTGTATCTTACCCGCTTCGTGAAGCACTGAGTTCTTGCAGATGTAGCTGTAGCCTGGCTGTTGTACTGTATCTTCTGGTCTCTCTTTTAGCAATAGTTGTATTTGTTGTATTATTGGTTTTGGGAGGAGATTTCCGCCACCCTGCTCACGCTGCCATCTTCGAACCCCTCAGCATTTTTTACATCTATATTCCATTTAATTCTCACAAGAATCTTGGAAGTCACTATATTTCTATTTTGCAAATAAGAGAATCGAGGCTCAAAGAATTTTTAAAAAGTCACTCCCCAAATCACCACACAAACCCTAAATGACTATGATCTCTGATTCTGAGTTGAATGTTCTTTCCAACTACATCATTTTGTACAGTACCCTGGGAATCTCTGGGCACAGGGCTAACAACTAAGGAAAAAATAAAAGAGAATATGGTCTCTAATCCTGATTTTGCTGCCTCCTGACAGGAATTTGGGAAAATTATTTGTTTCAATCTCAGATTAGTCCAGCCTTATTTAATGTGGATAAATAACCTCTTCACTCCTCATATGTATAGAGAGTTAAGTAGTTAATGTGCACAAAGCATGTTGAAAATACAAAGGGCACTTGTACTTCTGTAGGAAGAATGCCTTACCCTTATCACCACAATAGGTCCAGAGTAGTATGTCCCTATCACTCACAATCAGGTCTGTCCCAAGCTATCATAAATCCCAAATTTTCAATGTCTTTGAAAGCAGACCCTATCACATATTTCTTTTGTGTCCCCCAAATTATCTTAACACAGTGTTGGGCTTGGTAGTGGATGTTTGACGTACATTTTTAAGTGATGGAGTGGATGACTAAATCAAATTTTGTCTAATATCTTCTCCAGCCATTAAACCTAATTTTTTCATAATATCCAAAAGGATTCCTTAAATGCCTGGACACATTAGCCTAAGTTGCTATATGAAGTTGCAACCCTGGTTCATAGTATTATCCAATTGATTTTTAACAAGAATAATGGACATTTCTTTCTATTTTCACATGTAAGGAATTTTTTTATTTCACTGAACTCCACTGCCTGCCTTTCAGAGAACCACAGGAAGCATTAGAGGAATTAAAAAGTGAAAACAAATTTACCTAGAACTTACAGTTTCACCCTCCATGCCTCTAACAATAACTGCTCCATTCTGAGCACTTCGAGTGTACATGCTGTACTCTGAACTTCACACACACTTCCTCTTCAATTTTTATAACGATCCTGCAAAGTTGGACTTATTACTGTCCCCATTTTGTAGGTGAGGAAACAGATTCGGGGAGCAAAACTAACTTGTCCAAGTCATAACCTGTCCAAGTCTGTAGCAAGTTTGATCCAAACCCATACAGATGGATTCCGAAGTGCTCCTGGACTGGGATCCTGCACGCCAGCCAAGTGCATAAAGTCCCCTTGGAGAAAACCAGCTCTCTTTTGCTGCCCATCTCCAATAAGCTCTTTACCCTTTACTTTATAAAAGAAAGAAAAAGGGAGGGAGGCAAGAAGGACAGAGGAAAGGAAAAGAAAGGAAGGAGTAGGGGAAAAAAGGTCCCTTAATGTCTTGCATCCCTCCTTAATAACCTGGGGATAAGGGGACCCCATCCCAGTTCTTCACACTCGCCAACACTGCTGATTAAATATGTGAAGTGTCAATTTGGTCTAACTTGGTGTCATTTTGTCTTCAATTTGCATTTATCAGGTGAAGTATTCTTACAGATTAAAGGGCCGCTGGAGGATATTTATAAGATCTATTGCTACCACCACGATGAAGCTCACAGTGTACTGGAGTCCTATGAAAAGGACGGAGAGCTGAAGCAACATCTGAGCCACTGTATCCAGTCCTTAAAGTAAGGTCTTTTAAAATGATGATTTCCATGCACTCTCCATGGCCTAGCAGGGAACATTTTAACAGGATGGAGATGAAAGTTCTCATATAAATCCTATGTTTGATGAGGCTTGCTGGGAACTCTGCTTTGTGTTCTCTTTATGAAAAGCTGACATGCCAGAAACTCTGATTGGCTTTTTTTTTCCTCTGTAAGGATGACTAAAAATAACATGGGAGAAGATTTGGAGCCCTGCAGAGATAGAAAATGCAATATCAAAAAATGACATGTGGAAGAAAAGGGGCTCCTTAAAGCGGTCATTACTTGCCTGCTCTTACATTAGGCCAAGGAAGATGTGAGACAGGATGGCACCATAAGCACGGGAGCATGTGGAATATTTAAGTTAGTAGAATGTCCCATGTCAGTCTGAATGGCCCTTACCTTCCCCCAAACTTACCTTGGGGAAAGAGGGGAGATTGGTGAAGACAAGTCAGACCCTGTGAGGTTCAGGAAAATTAGTAAAGCCTTCCTTCCTTATTCCTAAATTGCTGTTGGAGGGTGCTACATAATATGCTTTTTATCTGAAAAAAATATCTATTTGCTGTAAAAATCTCAAAAATATAAAAAAGCACAAATAAGATAAAACCTTTGCTGTTCTATTTATTAACTCCTCGCTAAACCATGATTAATAACCACAGTTTGCATTTTTTTTCCGATCTTGTTTATATGCAGAAATATGGACATGCATTTGGGTTGGTACTTTAAATGGAGCATGTAGTTTTCTACCACATGAGGCATAAAGCCAAAATTTCCGCACTATTCCATATCTTACCCAGTGGTCCTTTCATTTCTAAGTATCATCCATTGTCCAATGGCCTTGATTAGGCCAACAATTAACCAAACAGAGAGCTGTGGTATCTAAACTGATTCACACCCACCAGTCTGATCCTCTAGCACACCGCCCCCCCCCACCACCCTGCCTCTTAAATTCTTTATTGCAGGAGGACAAAAATGGAGGGTCCTGCCATGGTACGAGAGGTCGGCAGCTAAATTAAGGTGAAATCAGGAAACCCAGTGAGACTACAGTAGCCCCCCTGACACATCCATGGGGAATTGGTTCCCAGACTCCCACTGGGTGCCTGAAGCCACAGATAGTACCAAAACCTACAAGTACACGTTTTTCCTATACACACATACCGATGATAAAGTTTGATTTATAAATTAGGCACAGTAAGATATTAAAAACAGTAATAATAAATAGATTTATCATAATAATTTAAACTAATAATAATAAATTTAAAAACTAATAATAAATATATTATTAATATATCATAATAAAAGTTAGGTGAACATAGGGGCTCTCTCTCAAAATACCGTATTGCGCGGTACTCACCCCTCCTGTGATGATGAGAGATGGTAAAATGCCTCCCTAACGTGATGATGTGAGGTGAATGATCCAGGCATTGTGACGTAGAGTTAGGCTTCTATTGACCTTTGTCAGAAGGAGGAGAATCTGCTTCTGGACTGTGGGTAACCGAAACTGCTGAAAATGAAACCTGGAATAAGGGGGGCTACTGGACCCAGGGGAAAGCCTCTGCCAGCTACAACTGGGACTGAAAGTGGGTTTAAACTGCGCCTAAATAATTGTTTAAATTAACTTTATAGTCCTCTTCTGGCCATTAAGTTATTACAGTACTTCAGCCAATTTTTCATGCAGTGGAAAAGAATATATTCAAGCCACTCGATCGCAAACATTTATTTAGTGCTTGTGCCATACCAAGCGTAGTTCTAGGTGCTGAAAATACAAAAATAAAACTTAAACCCTGCCCATAAGGAGCTCAATATAATCGGGTAACTCTCCCAGATAACACACCATGAGTAGCTCCACTCTTTGCAGTTTAGTTCAGAGACCTTAAAGTTTGAAGTTGTATCCAACTTAATAAATTCATATATTGGAAGCAGCATCTTCCAAATATACAGATATTGTTCCCCAGGGAGAAATAATGGTGGTGTCCTAGATGTGAATGAAACTTACCCTACCTTAAACTAGAGGAAAGATCTGATCTAATAAATGTCTATCTTGAGCCATTTTTTCCCCCTTCCTCAGTTTCTAGAAATAAAAGAGAAATCTCATGGTAAGTGAACAAATAGCACCTTGTATAATCATTACAACTCCAACCCTAGGAGTGGATTTACTTTGGCATGTTCCTAACAGCTCCCCAGAAGTGGAGCTGGCTGTTCAGAAGGGGATGCACATTAGTTTATTATTCATCAAGGCTTTTGACTCCTAAGAGAAAGAAATTGGCCCTGTCAGAATATCCTACTAGGCCGTATAGTTCAGCATCATACTTCCTAAAACGCAGCTCGAGTCAGAGGTAACTTGGAAACTTATGAAGTCCCAATTACTGAAAATTACTTTCAGACCCAAGGGTTTAGTTGATCTTTATCTGAAAGCCTCGAGTTATTGCCCCGGTGATGTCTCAAATCTTGAGTATTCAGCACCATTCTAATTTTAGGTAATAATTTCAGGCACTGGAAGGTACTAAGGTTGAGAAAGCACAAAATCCAGAGGAAGTAATATCAGCAGAACTATTTCTTAAGGGAAAGAAAAATCAAAATAAAATAGCTTAAGTTAGAGATATTTTCCCAAAAGTTGTCTTTCCATGAAAATAAAGTTAATGATGAATCGTACTGGTCTGCTGAAAGCTGAGAGTAGTAGAATTATTGACATTACTAAAATACTGACCTCAATTGAGCTAACCTTTAAATTCTGAGAAACAGGTTTCCAAAGAGGTTTATAGGCCAAAGAGAGTCTGGAACACTGCAAGGGCCTGGTTTCTCTTGCCAAGTCATCAGTCAAAGCTATTACCATGGCTCTGCCTTTTCCTTGTGGCTACATAATGGAGCCCAAGTGCACAGCTGCCAATTTCTAATGAACATTAGGCGTGGCTCCCATTTCCTGCCATGCATGGGGATATTGGAACTGGGTTTGAAGCAATATCCACAAGAGAGGTGGCTTCATGCCTCAGAAGTTAAAGCAGATTTTAAAGCAATTTAGGTTGCATTTTAACTAAAATCAAAGTATACTTATCAAGGAACTAATATTTATTAACAGTGTTGATAATATTAAAAATATTTAAATATGTGTATTTATATTTATATAAAAGCATAGGTCTTGCCTCTTAGTAACCTTCTACTTGAGTAGATAAGCAAAACCCTCTGGAATGTCTGATAACAATGCAGGAGTTAATTTCGATAACACACCAGAAGCTGTCACCCTGTGGTTCAAGATTAAGTAGAGAGATTTTCTGGTTTGGTAACAGATGTGAGCTCATAACCTCTGGCTATTCTTTAAAGTCCATTATCTTTCAAAAGGGAAACTAACATATGTATCCAGAAAATAACTTTGAATCCCCTTGAAACATAGAGCAGCGTCTTCGGGTGTGAGTTCCTCTGCATCAGATCCATCAGGAATGTGTATTAAAAGTATAGATTCCTGCTGAATCATTGGTTTTACATAACAAAAGATCTATGAAAGTTTATTCACCCATTTTATAATGAACATATATGCCCAAATGTCCTAGACAAAGAATGAAGGTGCTTTTCCAAAAAAAATGAGGATGGCTGGATGTCCAGCCCAGGACTCTGCACTTAAACAAGCACCCTCAGGTGATGGAGGGTTCACAAGCAAGTTAAGAACTGCTTTAGAAGGAGAAACCATGCCCACAGTACTCACTGCTTTCCCTGAAACACATGGGCCTTTTTTTGTGACTATGGACACAATCTAAGCAGTAATTTCAAAGTTTGAAGACCTTTAGAAAGAAAAGACTGGAACTATCTAGAAGCACAATCCACATCTGTATCTATGGCTGAAAAATTGGAAATCTACAAGTTTGTATTTATTCAACAAGGAGAATTTACAGTCATGTTAGTGACTCCTAAGATTGCATGAAATACTGCATTAATACAGTCTCTAAATTTATGGAAGTTATTTGCTGAAGAGCTAGTCTTTAGTCTCTTTAGGGTTTTTTAAGTTTTCTGATCTGAGCAAGGAAAGTGAAAAATAAAATAGTTATAAATACAAGTGTGGCTATAATTAGAATAGCCTGTTACTTCCTTTCCAACTGTTTTCCTAGTTAGAAATGCCACCAAAACCCTGCTGCCTTTCAGAGGTCCTAGAGATCTGTTTATTTTGGAATAAAAAAAAGAATGAAGGGGATTTTCCAAGTTTTTCGGTAGTTAGAAGACACAGTTATAGCTTCATGTCTCATTGTTATAAATTCATCTGCATTTTTCTTCTTCCTAACCAAGGCCACCATCCTCAGGAGATGAACTTGTAACTTCTGATCATCTGGGTGCTTCGACTGCTCATATTACTGCTGTAGCTTCTCCATCAGGGAGGAGTCTAGAAGCTCGTGCGACACAAAATCCAAAGGAATAGATTTCAATTTGTTCACCACATTTTATATTTCCTAATATTATACTAAACGAGTGTTACAAGTAAAAATTAAAATTAGTTCTTTGTTATGTGGCATGATGTTTGAACAAAGACTATAATCCATAAGGAATAGCCTCATAAAAACTTTTGTTGGTTGTGAGTTAAATTATAAGTCCATGAAGGTGGAGGTGTGGTGGTAGATAAATTAAGTTACTTTATCCCATAAGAGGGTAATTGGACATCATTTAACTTCCTCCTTCCTGAATTGTCCTTGGCTAAGCTTAACTTCTGGAAAGTTTTATCTTAAAAGAGATACATTGTTTTTAAATGATGAGCAAATAAAAAGGAGATGTGATTATCAGTGCCGCTATGCCACTACTCCGACTGGTCTGCCTTGATGGAAAATCTCAGGTTCCTTTACATAGAATGTGCTACTTATATTAAGCATAGTGTTTAATATATGTTAATAATACAAGTTTTTATTTGATTGAAATAAATGAAATAGAGAAAAAAAATTGTCCAAGTTTAGGAGTTAAAACAATAATCTTTTCTTTCAGCTTCAAAGTATGTGTTTTGGTTCTAAAATGTTCACTTGTTCCCTTGCTTCCATATAAAATTACATTTTTTTTTTAATCAACTTCTCCTCCAAATTCTCTGATTGCCAGTCCATAATGCATACCAGGCAAGTGAAATTCCTCATTAGAAGGAGATGGAAATTTGGGAAAAAATGTGACCTTAAAGGAAATGACTGAAAGGAAGTACTGGGTGGGGGCTGTGGTGGTGCCATTTCTTTCACTGAAGTAGAAGAGTTCTTCAACCAGCAGTTAATAATTGCCTAAATTTGTAGCAGCTGCTGATTTTTTTAAAAATTATGATTCTATGCTTGTTTCCCAACTAGGAGGTCTTAGATTCAGCAGAACCTAGTTATTTCAAGATGTCTAGGAATCCGTTGTTTTCCATGTATATAGAGTACTGGGATCAATTTTTTAAACTTGTTAAGTCCACCAAAACTTATGAAATTGAGCATAGGCATTTATCATTGAATCTTTTCTCAGTCATTAAACATGAAAGACCATCAACTTCTACGGGATGGGGTGGGGGAGGGTCACAAAAAGTTTTTATATTGAAAACATTCATTATATTCCAAGAGATTGGAAACCAGAGGACAAGTGATCAGGTTATTAACACAGGTTATTACTTTATTTCTCTCTATAGCCACATGAGGCTAAAGTTTAGAGAAAGATTTCTATCTCCTTTATTCTTTTTTTAGTGTTAACTGAGTCATTCCCACTTTTTATTGTTAATTAATTTGGCAAATATCTTTTACCCTCCTACCATAAGCCAGTCCCTTTTTCAGTACTGGGGCTATAGGAGAGAACAAAGCACGATAAATCCACAGGGATGGCGGAGCAAGCGAGAGAGAGGAAGCTAAATAAGTATATAGCATATTGGAAAGTGACAAAAAGGGACGGAGGGAAATAAAGTAGGAGGTGAGAGCAAAGAATACAGTGGAGGCAGGCACAAGTTTTAAAAGGTTGGTCAGGGAAGGCTTCCCTGGAGGGACATCTGAGCCAAACCCGAGGCAGATAAGGGGTGAGCCGTGTAACAACTGGAGGAGGACCAGCAGGCACGAAGATCTCAGGGCAGGAGCCTGCCTGCGGGCTTCAGAAAGAGCAAGGGGGCCTGCGCAATGGCTGCCGGGAGGGAGGTGGACCATCAGGAACGAGGCGGGCCGGGGCAGATCACGGTGCCTCGGGAGGACTCACTGGCCTTAGGCAAAGTGGAAGCCACCAAAGTTAGCTGTGTTCAGTGGAAGTGTCTGTGGGAATTAGCTCACTGAACGGTGAGGTGTTGATAGTCTGCATAATACTATATACAGGGATCGGTAGAGCACGTGATAGCAGTTTTCTATGAATCACATTTTTCTTTGTAATCTTGTTTCCGTTTCTTCTATTCCTATAATAGAGTCCTTTTTCCATAATGTAAGCAAAGATTGACATTTAAATCCATTTTCAAATAATCAAAATTTATTAGCTATAGTCTGAATTAACAGTTTTTTAACCTTATACAAAGTATAAAACAAAAGTGGTGTACACATACTAAAATAAAATTTTGGGGACATGATTATAAAATAATGACACCAGTTCTATAAAACACTCATGAAAATGACGTATTACTTTATTTTATGTAACAATATTTTAAAACTTTTATAATGCTTGCATATTACCTCAAATACATGGATTTATATGAATTTACTTTTTTTTTCCCCCTCTCTTACAGGAAAATATATATGCAAGAGTAAGTACTTTTGTTTTAATAAGAGAAGTCAAACGTGAAACGGGAGAAAGCTGTTGAATATTTCTGTGAAAGTCAGAAATTTTAGTTTTAACAATGATATTTGTTGCTTTCAATAAATAGTCAAGATTTCAGACATTCACCCTAGACATTATTGGTGCATTCATTTCCAATTATCTCAATGATCTTACATATTAAATTATTATCACATGTGCTTTACTAAGCTTTTTAGAAGAATCTTGGGTACAATTTACTTAACAAGTTTGATGATGCCAGGAACTCTCTGGGAACTGCTCATCACACATATGTATGTTTAGAAATCTTATACATTTAGTCTTTAAAAAGTCTCAGATTAATACCATAATGTTTTTTAATGATCTATAGATTAATGTACAAAAGATTCCTTATGCATTATAGTAAAATACTAGATTTCTTCTAATTTAGACTTGTATGATTTACAAGAAAAAACTCAAATATCCATATATAGTGTGGAAATGAAATATTAAGAAATGGAAATGGTTGTCTGCTAGGACATATATTGAGATTATTTTATTAAAACAATACACACATATACACCCTTTGGAAGATAGACATTTTTTGATAGAGAAAAGCATGTCTAGCCTAATACTGAAAAGAAGATACTGACTTAAATACAAACTCAAATTTACTAAAAAAGCTTGTTTGGCTTAGCATGGTCAGCAAACTATTGAAGGTCTGATTTCCTAGTCGTGTGTGTGTGTGTGTGTGTGTGTGCGTGTGTGTGTTTGTGCACATGCACGCACCAAGCTCTAAACTCCTGAAACTGTACCAAGAAATAGAAAATAAACAAAATGAAAATTATAGTAATGTAACTTGTAAATACCTGTTGTTCATGCTTTGGTGCAGAGCAACCATGAGGAAAGACAGAGCTCCAGAAGTGAAGCAGAGCAATCAGGCATCATACAGGAGACCAGGGCTTTATGCCTCCGCCAGGTTGAGAAGTTAGTTTCTGACATACTAAACAACATACTAAACAACACCGAGTTCTCTCACTTTGTAAGCTTTTCTTTCAAAATGAAAAAAAAAAAGTCCTATGGTAGAAACAGATATGAGTAGGTTTCTTCAATGAGTTCCCAGTTTGGAGATTATTTGAATTTGAAGAGGCACATAACAGAAGAAGACTTCTGGGCCTGTCTCCTGCCAGGCTCTTCCTGGCTTCTCTTCAAGGACAGTTGATGGGGTTGGGAGATGCAGGGACTGCTGTCTCATTCGAAAGCCTATGCCCCCTGTCTCATTCGAAATGTGTGCCTAGGACTGTAGATTCAGATCCCTGGGTGATTAAAGAAGACCTTCCTATACTACAAATTGTGCTCAGGTTTCCTTTCCTGACACTAGGTCTTTATAACCAAAAGGCCAAAAGAGAGACACAGAAAGAGAGACTCAGAGGAGAGCAAGGGATGCTTCTAATACAGTCAGCATGCTTACACAAACAGTGCATCGGGTTGAAATGCTTGCTTAAAAAATCGCACTCGCTTTGGCGGCAATCCTGCCATATAGGAGCTGGAGTGTGTATGCTGCCTCCGACCTAGTCTGTACACCAGGAACGGAAAATGGGGAAGAGTGATCCCAGCATGAAGACGGATGAACATCAAAGCCACATTGGCCACAAGTTATTCTGCTCTGCTGCTCTCACTTGGGTCATGAGGCACACATGCTGCGACACAAAAGGGTGAAACCCAATGTCTGGAGCTGTGTTGCTGGGCTTCTTAGCAGCTAAGACCAGGAGTGTTTGCAGCCATGGGGACATTAATCAAATGTGGGGTTTTATATGGCTTAAACAAAATCCCTTATTATGTAAACTGAAAATTGTGGGGGGTTTTTTGTACAATATACATTTTAAAGAATACAAAGAAAGATATTTATAACTTCTAAAATGTTTACTTTGACTTACAATCTTTTGCAAACATCAAAGACAGTATAAAAGTGCCAAGAATCAGGGAATCCCCCACCAAAAAGTCCCCCAAAGAAGTACCTGGTGTAAGTCCCATGTTCTAAAACAAGAAAAACCTGTTCTAAATTTAACTGTCTCCAGAAATGTAGTTTATCTTACATTTTTACTATTTCTATTAATAGTAATAGAAACAATATTCTATTTCCGTAAATCTCAAAATGTTATTTTCTCTTTTCTTACACTTTATGTTGTTAAAATTATTGAAGAAACACTGCAAAGTATAGAAAATCAAAATGAGGATAGCAAAAACGATCAATAATCACATTCCAGAGTTAGCTATTGTAACATTGCTTGAGTCCCTCACTTCACTGCAATTTTTTCTCTCCACACGCATATATTGACTAAAATAGGACTGCTATAGATCTCTTGGATGTCAGCTTGCTGCCTTATTCATCAATACATCATGGATATCTTTCTATATCAGTAAATATATCCACATTGTTTTATGACTGCATAAGATCCTATCTGATATGTACAACATACTTTACCAAAGCCTTACACATATTTGAATTATTTGTCTTATAAAAGTTGATGTTATATGTTCATTCTTATACATGATCTTTAGACAATAATTCAATTATTTTCTTAGGATTAATTTCTAAAAGTGGAACTGCTAAATCAAAGGGATTTTGATACTTATTGCCAGAAAATTTAAGAAAAGCTGAACCTAGTTTATACTCTTAGTACCCAAACATGAATTGAGCATTTTTCTACTACTTGCCAGCAATAGGTACAATTAATGCTTGTATCTTTATAACTTATGGCAATGTGATAGACCAAAAGTAATATTGTATGTTTTAGTTTTCATTAATAATGATCTTAAGCATTTTTCATGTATGTTTTACCATTTGTATTTCACCTCTAATGAATTATTTTCTTTGGATCGTTCATTCTTATTGAGAAGTTCATCTTTTCCTATTAGATTAATAATGGTTCTTTAACTAACAAGTATATTAATTCATTTTTCAGTCTTCTGTGTGGGAAATAATTTTTTCAGCTTTATCATTTGACTTTTGACATACTTTATGGCTGCTTCTGTTTTTTTTTTACTTGTACATTTGCTAAATTTCTAAATAGACTTTATCACTTTTTTCTACTATAGCTTTTGGATTTTGTGTCTTGCTTAGAAACTCCAAGATAGTGTAATCTCATATTTTCTTCAAGTTCTGTATAGTTTCATTTTCATCAATTTCATCTGTTTGGAAATTATTTTGGTAGAAAGAATCCACTTTTATTATTTCTTCTATACATCTAATTATCACAACACCTACTATTGAGTAATTCATTTTTTCAATTAAGTAGGAATATCATATTTTCTATGCACTTAATTTCCATACATACCTGTATTTTCTATTTTCTATTTTCATTCTGCATGTCCACATACCAAACTGCTCTGTTTATGCCTACTATCAATTGCATGTCCCTCAAAAAGCTTCTCGCAGAATCTTCTGACCTGTTGAGCTGGGACTGACGGCACCGGGCATCAGCGTCTTTAGGAACATCTCACCACCCCGGAGACTGTCTTTTCCTCTTTCCTATTCTCAGTAGAGGACATCCTTCAGTAGTTTCCTCTGTGCATCTCAGATTGCATAGGAAGTAAAATTTCAAGAAATTTTATATCCAAAATACCTTTGTTTTATCTTCATACTTGATTTGTAGTTTGATTGTGTACAAATCCTAAATCAAAAACCATTCATCTTCAGAATTTAAAGGTAAAGCTTCCTCATTTTCTGGCTTTTAGAATTGTTACAAGAAATCTGAAGCTTTTTCTGATTCTGAATCATTTGTACCTGTTTGTTTATATTTTTCTTTGAAGATTGTGGGATTTTCTCTTTGTCCCCCAAAACCTGACGTTTTGTGAATTCCGAGGTGTGAATCCATTTCATCCATTGCACTGGGTACTCAGTGAATTCTTTTAACCTGCTAACTCATGTCCCTTTCTTGACATATTTCGCCGATGACTTCCTCCCCATATGTGCTCTGAGCTCTCTTTCTGGGACCCATTTTTCCAATATTGGACCTCCAAATCAGTCCTCAAATTTTCTTGTGTTTTCCTTTTGTTTTCTCTCCCTTTGTATTTTTGCTTTTCTCTCTGGAATTTCCTGGACACTTTCTCCAACACCTGTGAATTTTTATTTCTACTATCATCCTTTCAATTTCCCAAAACCGCTTTCTCAGTCCTCTGAATGATCTCCCTTATTTATATAGCACACTAAGAAATAGGCTGTTCCTTAAACAGATTTGCAACTAGTAGCTCTTATTCTAATCTCTACTTCTGTAGGTTCTCAGAGACTCTAATTAATAAACCTCTGGAGGAATGATTAAAATTATTGTTTCTTCATGTTACTGGTTCTCTCTGGTCTGTTATACTATTCATTCATCTCCTATATAGCTTCTAAAATTTCTTAATAGTTCTGTACTCATTTTCAAAGCTATGTTTTATTTATGGAAAATGCTATTTGTTTATTATTTGCCAAGGAATATACAACTTCTTCTAAAGTTGACTTAACATTTTTTTTTATTTTTTATTAAGGTAATATTGATATACACTCTTATGAAGGTTTCACATGAAAAAACAATGTGGTGACTACTTTTACCCATATTATCAAGTCCACACCCATAGGCCAATGCAGTCACTGTCCTTCAGTGCAGTAAGATGCCACAGATTCACTGTTTGCCTTCTCTGTGCTACACTGTTTTCCCTGTGACCCCCCACACCGTGTGTACTAAATATAATACCCCTCAATCCCCTTCTCCCTCCCTCCCCACCCGCCCTCCCATACCCCTCCCCTTTGGTAACCACTAGTTCCTTCTTGGAGTCTGTGAGTCTGCTGCTATTTTGTTCCTTCAATTTTGCTGGGTTGTTATACTCCACAAATGAGGGAAATCATTTGGCACATGTCTTTCTCCACCTAGCTTATTTCACTGAGCATAATATCCTCCAGTTCCATCCATGTTGTGGCAAATGGTAGGATTTGTTTCTTTCTTATGGCAGAATAGTATTCCATTGTGTATATGTACCACCTCTTCTTTATCCATTCATCTACTGATGGACACTTAGGTTGCTTCCATATCTTGGCTATTGTAAAAAGTGCTGTGAAAAACATAGGGGCGCATATGTCTTTTTGAATCTGAGAAGTTGTATTCTTTGGGTAAATTCCAAGGAGTGGGATTCCCGGGTCAAATGGTATTTCTATTTTTAGTTTTTTGAGGAACCTCCATATTGCTTTCCACAGTGGTTGAACTAGCTTACATTCCCACCAGCAGTGTAGGAGGGTTCCCCTTTCTCCACATCCTCACCAGCATTTGTTGTTCTTAGACTTATGGAAGCTGGCCATCCTTACTGGTGTGAGGTGATATCTCATTGTGGTTTTAATTTGCATCTCTCTGATGATTAGTGATGTGGAGCATCTTTTCATGTGTCTGTTGGCCATCTGAATTTCTTCTTTGGAGAATTGTCTCTTCATATCCTCTGCCCATTTTTTAATTGGGTTATTTACTTTTTGGGTGTTGAGGTGTGTAAGTTCTTCATATATTTTGGATGTTAACCCCTTGTCAGGTATGTCATTTACAAATATATTCTCCCATACTGTAGGATGCCTTTTTGTTCTGTTGATGGTGTCCTTTGCCATACAGAAGCTTTTTAGTTTGATGTAGTCCCATGTATTCATTTTTGCTTTTCTTTCCCTTGTTCGAGGAGACGCATTCAGGAAGAAGTTGCTCGTGCTTATTTTCAGGAGATTTTTGCCTATGTTGTCTTCTAAGAGTTTTATGGTTTCATGACTTACATTCAGGTCTTTGATCCATTTCGAGTTTACTTTTGTGTATGGGGTTAAACAATAATCCAGTTTCATTCTCTTACATGTAGCTGTCCACTTTTGCCAACACCAGCTGTTAAAGAGGCTGTCATTTCCCCATTGTATGTCCATGGCTCTTTTATCATATATTAATTGATCATATATGGTTGGGTTTATATCAGGGCTCTATAGTCTGTTCTATTGGTCTATGGGTCTGTTCTTGTACCAGTACAAAACTGTCTTGATTACTGTGGCTTTGTAGTAGAGCTTGAAGTTGGGGAGTGTAATCCCCCCCAGCTTTATTCTTCCTTCTCAGTATTGCTTTGGCTATTTGGTGTCTTTTGTGGTTCCATATGAATTTTAGAAAGATTTTCTCTAGTTCATTAAAGAGACTTAACATGTTTTAAAAGAAAATTAAATTGAAAAAAAAATCAATAATAGTATACCTGTTTTGTGGCTACTGTAAATAATTAAATTTAGGATGGTTGTGGTCATAAAACAGAGGAAATTCAAAGCAATATAATCATACATGATTATTTTTCCTTTCATTTTCTCCCTCTAATTAAGAAACACAGATATACCTCTGTGTTGAATACATGACTTTTTCTGTTTTCCACTATAGTTTTTAGATTGTGTGAATATCATTTTCTGTTTCCTTATATTTGATGTGAAGCTCTTTATTCAGCAAAACTGGATGCTACTAAAACAAAGCCAGCTGTGTTTGCTTGACTTTTTAAAGTCCCAATAATAGTTTGTAATAAGATTAGTGTAGCTACTTATTGTACTAAATACTTGCCAAAGTATTCATGAAAAGACAGAGGAAGATGAAACAGAATTAACAAATTAATAACTACCTTAGTTTTTAGTCAGGTATGTATAGGGCATTGTTATGCATTTGGGTATTTTCTATGGGGCAGGCATGTGACAATTGCCTGCTTGGCTGAGCTGGGTTATAACACACATAGGACTCATCCACCTTCACAGTTATCAGAATTTAATCACACTGGGAGGGATTAGATGGGGTGAGCTTTGTGGCACTGAATGCCTGGTATGTCATTCTCTTGTAACACATCCTCTATCTCTCCTGCCATATTGCCTGTCTGTATGATGCAGATATCAGAACATCATTGCTCATCACTTGGGTAACTGTCTGAGGTGGATGTCTGAAAACAAAACTGGGAGATTTCTCATTTTTGAAAAACCTTTTTTAAAAATATTTGCATTCATGATGCTTTTAAGAGAAACATTTCTAATTGTTATTATTGTCATTTGAAACATAAAAGGGGAAGAATAGAACTTTGAAGTTAAAGAGTGATGACTCCAGATAGGAAGTGCTATGGTGAGAATAAAATAAGGAGATGTGACAGAGTGACTGGTGCGTGTGTGTGCATACATGTGTGCATGTACATGTGACAATAAGTGTTTCTTAATTCTCACTTATCATATGAAGAGCTCAGATGGCCTATAAGGTGCCTTCAGATCTTTTCTAATGATGCAACTTTTCTAATTTCGTTCATTTTTTAGATCCATTTCACTGTTTCCATTATGTGGTTTGCTGTCTGTCCATATTAGTGCTTAAAAAATAATCAATGAAGAATGAAATTTCTGCCTGCCAGGATTTGAGAAGAGTGCCTATAGTCTCTGTCTACTAAATAAAAACCTAAAGGAAAACAAATTAGTTCATCTGTCCACCAGAAGAGACTCAAAGCATGATTTCCACCCATTTTCCATTTATGGTATATTTTTATTTGCCTCTTTACATGAAAAGACTTTTAGAAACTACTGCCTTCTGGCTGAAAAATGAATGACATTGGGTTGGACAATGGCATGACCAAGCTTGTAGCTTTTTCACATGAGTGCTCACTTCTGTGTAGCTGTCTGAAGATCTGTTGGCTGAGAATTCAACATAGAAAGTCATTGTGTGACAGCAATGATGAATGAAAGTGATGGCATCTATTTTGAGAAATGTTACATTATTATAAATCTCCTTGAGAGACTGTGGTAGTCCCTCTGAAATAATATAAATGTAGCTTCTCAATTTGGTAGGAAAGAAAATGTTTTCTTTTTACTAGGCAAGTCATCTGTTTAGATTTTTTTTAATGAGTTTATTTTCTTCACTAATAATCACAAAAATAGCAAGAAAATGCATTTTTCCTGGTTGTCATGGAAAAATACCTGGCAAAGTTGTCTCCCACTATTATAAAGCCTGTTATTAAAAAACCATAAGTGGAATATACATGAAAATCTTGCTTTGAGTCCCTTTGAGTAGACAAATATATTCCTTTGCTTTCTCTTAGGTTTTGTTTAGCAGTAGGATTGCTTCCTTCTGTCACTCATTGCTCTTGCTTTCATTTAAAAATTGCACGTAGCCAAATAGAGGGAAGAAAGGGGGAAATTAAAAAATCACAAAAAATGAAAAGGAATTAGTAAGATAAATGTTTGCAAAACTCATATTATTTACCTCTACTGTAGAGGCAAACCGAACTTACTGGACATGGGCTCCTTGATGATCAAACCAATTCAGCGTGTGATGAAATACCCGCTATTACTGTGTGAACTTCGGAATTCCACCCCTCCCTCCCACCCAGACTTTAGAGCACTGGAGGATGCCTTTGCTGCTGTGAAAGACATTAACGTAAATATCAATGAACTGAAAAGACGGAAAGATTTAGGTAAGAAGAGATACGGATTGAACGTTTCCAAGATTGGAGTGTTCTGTTTATGTTTCTGAAAATCGGAATGTCTAAGTAGTCATACACTTGCAGTGAACATGATCATTTGATTTCTGGAGTCGGAGGCTAGGGAGGAAAGTGGGATTTTGCCTTGCGTGCTGGATTCAGGAAAAGATCATGAGGCCAAAAAAATGAGAATTTATTATCAAGCAGCCCTATACTCACCCTCTTTTGACCACCACACACCTGGTGACATATCGTGAGCTATAGCATTTATTGCTCCTGTCATTAGCAGTGTGAGGGGTAGGAAGGAGACACGGCATGTCAGGTAGCTGGAAGAGTGGGAAGCCTGAGCCCGGAGCAGTGGGAAAGGGGCAGATCCGGGGGAGGGGCCCATCCCGTTCATCTGGTTCTGGCCCACAAAGAGTGGAGATGTTTTGTTAATAATTGCTCCACAGAAGGGAGCAAGCATATTTCTTTCTCAAATTAACAAATTATGATAAGCATTTGTTAGCTGAGATGTAAAATTCATGTCTAATGTAGGATGGAGATTTCAAAACAGGAGGCACCATTACATGGTTCCTACCAACCCAGATGTCACAATGCCTTGAGTAGGCGTGGGCCCTCCCTCAGTGTGGGTCATGTCCACGAGTTCTTAACTGGCTTTGCACTTCCAACATTAAATCTCAATTCAACATCAAAGCGATGATAGGACTTTGGAGATAATTCGTCCATCCACTTCATTTATTTTTATGGTTTTTATTTTCTAACTTTTTATTTGAAAAATAGTATGTATTTGTATTAATTAATTAAAATTATGAAGGGCATAGAGTAAAAAGTGAAAGCTGTAGAGTAAAAGACACCATAAACAAAATGGAAAGACAGCCCACAGATAAAGGATTACTATCTGGAATATAAAATCACTGATATTAATAATAACATTCTAACACAAAAAAAAGATTAGTAATAAAAGTAAGCAATTAACAGAAAGACCAGTAAGTTTTTACATGTTAAGCTTCACCAATATTCAGGGAAATGGACATTAAAATCATAGTGACATACCATTCGCAACCTATCATACTGGCAAAGATATTTTTAATGGATAACGTCAAGTGCTAAATGTCCATCTGCAGGTGAGAATGTAAAGTGGAATCACCACGTTGGAGAACAACTTGACAATGTCCAGAGAAGCTGAAGACGCACACATCCAAGACCCAGAAAGTCAAGTTCTAGATATTTGACAAATGTTTGCCCACGTCATCATAGAGAAGTGCACTAGTAACAAACATTGTTTGTGAGAGAAAAAAAATAAAGAAAATGGCCAAATATTTATTCCTTAATTGGTAAACTCTATTCCATACTATGATACCATAAGAACATAAAAACTAATTAAAGTACATATATCAGTTGGACGAATCTTATCTCAAAAACAGTGTTGAGTTTTTTAAAAAGTAAATTAGTGACAGAAGAATATAAGTATTATGGGATCACTTTTACAAACACTGAAAACACTCAAAATAATACTATGTATTATATGACACACATACATGGTAAAGGCATAAAAATAGACACAGATATAATAAACCCCATTATTAAGGATCACAGTTCCCTTTAGGGGTCAAATATGGAGATTAGAGAAGCTTCAAATGTTGTGATTTTTTTTTAATAAAAAGATTGGAAACAAGGAAAAACATTAAAATTTGACAAAACTGGGAGATGGGCAATAGTTGTTACATTATTCTTTTTACTTTTTTGTTTGCTTCTATTATTTCAATGTTTTAGAGAGGAAAAATTTTCTACTCCCATAATTCCAGTTTGCCTAGCTAACATTTTAAGTGTTCTTCAGACTTCCTAATTTTTAAAATTTTTCTCTCTTCTCTCTCTCGCTCTCTTCTCCTTTCCTTCCGTCCAGCAACATGTGTGTAGTACATTTTGCTGGATTTTTAAAAAATTACATGTCATGAACATTCTTCCAGTTAATATGGCCTTCTTTTTAATAGTTCCATAATATTCCATTTATGAGTACGTCATATAATTTATTAGACTATTCCTCATGGATAAACTTTTAGATTGTTTCTAACATTTTGCTATTAGAAAAAAATGCAATAGCAAACAAAAATGTCATATGCTTGATTATGGGAAACAGATTTCTCTACATAGACTTCCTGGTCATATACTATGAATATTTCCATGTTTATATGATTCTGCCAAACTATTCTCTACAAAAACTTTGTTGGTTTAAGAATAATTGCCCATCTTTCCACAACCTTACCAAAATTGAATGTTAAGAATATTTAACATTTTGAACATGATAAGTGAAAATAATTTTAAAGATACAGTAAAGCTCAGAGAGATGATTCAACTTACCTAAAGTTTCCGAGCTTGCGGACAGCCACTCCAGGATCTGCGGTCTCCTTATGTTGGATGTAGTTGCCTTTTCATTAGGTAGACCTTGGTGCTTCATTCTAGAGACCTCAGATTTAAAAAAAAAAATTATTATCTGAGAAGAGAGAGAGAGCTTTTTTCCCAGCATCAGAGGTTTCTTTAATGTGGGAGTGTCTTGCCTGAGGGTTTCTGCCCCAGGCAAGTTCACTATGGATTCAGTGAGACAGAAATGACAATGGACCGTTCTTTATACTGGCTTTATTCTCAAGGTAGTAGGTCGAGCACTAGAATCATGTTTGCATCCAGCAGCCTGCCGGTCCATAATCCACCTCCATCTCTGCCTCTGCCCAGAGCACTAGGCAGAGCTCTTACATAGTGATTCAGTCAATAAACGCTTGTTGCCTACGGGTGTGGAAGCATTAGCCTAGTAGTAGGCCAATTACATCATCAAACAGTTAAGGGTCAGGTGAGGATCTCGGGAAGATCCTGAGGGCCATAGGAAGTTCCATTTTTCCCACAAGGAGATTAATGAAACTTGGGCTTTGAGGAGCTCAAGCCCTTTGACAGCTGAGTTTCTGAAAGTCAGAGGATAGCTGGAGCTGTGGCTGGGCAGTGGGGCTGAAGCATATTGGATCTGCAACAGAGAGCCCAAAATCAGATCGATTTTTATCTTAAATACAAAGATTGATCTTGAGTATTTTGGATGAAACACCCTTTCCACGGCGCACAGATTCAGGTCTGTCTTGCATCCTTCTGTTTCAGTTCTAAAGTACAAGAGGAACGATGAGGATGAATCACTTAAAGATAAATTGTCTAAACTAAATATTCATTCAATTAGCAAGAAATCCAAAAGAGTGACAAATCATCTAAAGATTCTGACCAGAGGAGAATCACAGGTAATTATTCTTCTTGGGCTTCATATGTTTCCCGAGGCGCATGAATGCTGACATTTTTGTGAGGATTTGTTTTGTTGTCAGGGCTGTTTCTAGAATACTGAGAATCAACGTAATTGTCTGAAGCTGTTCATTTCACTCTCTCCTTTGGGGGAAATGGAGGGGAGGTGGTTTTGACAGTATCTTAGCTGTGGTGCTTCCATTCAGGAAATAGAAAGGGGGAGATAAAGACCTAAGGGCGGGGCTCAACAGGGACAGCCCCAGGGAGTCTGACTCTCACCACCAACTGGCACATGATCACCCAAGGCAATGCTCTTCATTCATCCCTATCTTATTTCTGCTTTTGTAAAATTTTGCTTCCTTTAGGTCTCCCTTGATGTTCCTCTTATCTTTATTTTACTTATTTTAAAAAGTGCTAAGTGCCTAACATTAGTGATTTTTTTCCTCCCCTTTATCCCCTTCCCCTGCCTCCACTCACCAGATGCACATTATATTATGTGGTAATTGTTTTGTGTCTGCTGTTTAGCCTGTTTTGAATCACTTACATCTGGGTGAGACTTACCTAACAAGTTTGCTGTAGACGGATTCCAGGGTTCCACCTGGTTCAAGGGTGGAACCTAGAAGTCTGTATTTTTACAAAAATTCCCAGTGTTTTGGAGCTAAATGACCTTGAAGTAAGTGACCGACGGAACACACTTTGAGAATCACACGGTAGCAAGTTCATGGTCTAGAGGTATTAATACAGTGGGCTTCTAACCAAAAGTAGGTAGGACAGTTCTTAAGATGCTGGATGGCACCTTTTTTTCTTCTCTTTTGCCTGCTTTCATCCCTTAGTATGTTAGCATCTCTAACTGAAGTTTTTAGTTTTAACCAGAGGCAACTGTAAGGTGGTTCAGCCCCAGTTTCAGATGGCTCATCCTCTTCTACCTTGTTCTTCAGCTGCTGTGGACTTTCTTCCTTTTTCTATTAGGTCTTTGTAGCTTTCTGACCACTAAGCTAGAACAGGCCTCTTCCTCCCTGAATACCTAACACACTTACTGAGTGTGTCCCAATTTTGACACCATTTGTATTTGCAGGAGTCAGCACAGGGCAGAAATTAATAGTCTTTGCAGTCATCCAGATCTGGGTTTGAACCTCACTTCTGCCACTTAATAAATATTTGTCTTTGGACCCCTAACAAATTCAGTGTAACTGTCTTGCCAATGAGTTTCATTCAGCCCTGGGCAAGTTCATTATGGATTCAATGAGACTGAAAAATGACAATGGAACATTCCTGGGGTGAAAGGGTTTATACCCAAATTTATTCCCACAGTGGCAGGTCAATCACTAGAACACCAACTCAGAGCAAGTCTGCATGCAGCAAGCCGGTCCCTGCCTCTGGGCCTCTCTGCTGGTGCAGCCGTCCTCTGGGCCTCTGTCCTCTGCTCTGCTCTCCTGCAGCCTTGCAGCTGTGCCACCGTGTCACCCAGAGCACTGGGTGGAGCTCTTTATATAGAGTCAATAACAACGTATTGCCCACCGTGTAGTGAGCCAGCTGACCAGGGCCAGGTGAGAATCCTGGCCACAGGAACCTTCACTTTATCACAGTAACTATCTGTAAATTGGAAATTATACTAGGACCTAATACTTGGAGCGGTTGTGAAAATACATATATATCTCTCAATATATAGTCATTATCACCATCATCATCATCATTTTATATCATTACTTGTATTGTGATTTACCTTTTAATGTGCAGTCTTCTCATTTCCCATGTGGACATAACTCCTTAATGCATGGTATATTAATCAGATCTCTTACTTCCTGTATTTTAGAATATTTTGACATCTTAAAAAAGATTGTTGGCTGAGGAGAGATGCCCCTCCAGGGCTAATCTGTTCTTAGACAACAAAGGGCTCAGCTGGGATCATTTCTGTCTTTCAAACTAACCATCCCTTGTTGTACCCCAAGCACCTCCTTATCTAACTCACACACCCAGCAGTGTCCCTCTGCCCTAAATCACATCAGGAAACCAGATACCACCCCTGTAGCCCAAAGCCCAAGGGAATTATTCAACCAGGCCAATTCTAAACTGCTTACCCTGTCTTAGTTGTTTTCCCACAAAAACTTCAATAAAGGCTCTGGCCGGAACTTTCTCCTTGCTCCTATCACCTGACCAAAACCTACTGATTCCTGCGTGGCACAGTGATCTCCTCTCTAGGACTTGTAAGTATAATAAACTTCCAAGACTTCTCATTTCCACCTGTGGCTGCACTCCCTTTAAAAACCATACCATAGCCAATATGGACATTTTTAGAACACAGGGCTTCTGTCAACCTGAAACTTACTTCTTTGTATTCTTCTAGGAGCTCACTGGGTCCATTTGTCTTGCCTGAGGGTTTCAGCCCCAGGCAAGTTCACTAAGAAATGGCAATGGAACGTTCTTGGGGTAAAGGGTTTATACCTGGCTTTATTCTCATGGTGGTAGGTGGAACACTAGAATCACGTCTGCCTCCAGCAGTCTGCAGGTACATAATCCACTTCTGACTCTGCCTCCACCCAGAGCCCCGGGCAGAGTTCTTTTATAGAGTGACTCAGTCAATAATAGCATATTGCCTACAGGTGTGGGAGCAGTAGCCTAGCAGTAGGCCAGTTACATCATCAAGTAGTTTACGGTCAGGTGAGGATCCTGGCCATAGGAACTTCCATTTTCTTCACACCATTGCATAAAGGAAGCAACTCCCAGCCCCTGCTCTCAATGTGGAACTATGACGTAGGATGTTTGGTGAATGAAGGTGGGTGGTCATAGATCAGAGAGGGAAAATTAAAACATTTCAACTAAAGACAACAGTAATGAAATTGAATTGGGAATTCATTTGAGAAGAATGTATGTGTAAATGTCATGCAAACAATTCTGCTACTCTTTGGGATATTGCTTCTGACTCAGGACAATTCTACTGAGGAATAGCAGCCAGGTTTTAATTCTGGGGAGGCTTTTTTAGAAGCTGTTATGCTCTTTAACATTTATCATCAGCTTCTGATATTTTTCAATTGTGAACTGAAAGTGAATTGTAGTTAGTAGCTAGAAGGGATATTAATTAGATTTTCCCCTTAATCTTTTGAGAGGATGTCCTGTCAGCAATGAAGCATTTCACTGTTAATCAGAAAATCAGCTGCATAAGCTGGACTGCAGAAGAGATAAATCTCAAATCAATCAATTTTGCAGTTCTCAGCAGCTCAAGTGAAATATTTGGTGGAGTTAGGGTATAAAAGTATTACCCAAAAGGAAGATTCCATTCAATTTATCACACATGCATTGAACTATTGTGTACCAGACACTGTGTCAGAGATTCAGAAAGAGTCTGTGAATTAAGACTACTTGGGTTTGAATCCTGATCCTATCCTACCTATTGACTTGGGTAGGTTTCCTTAACTTTCTATATTAGGGCAAAGGCCAAGCTTCTGTCACAAAGAGATTCCAAACATAGTAGCTTAAGTCAGATAGTCATTTACTTTTCTCTCTTTTATAGTCAGTCCTCAGATGTGAGCCCAGACAGGCTCTTCTGCACAATCTCCTTGAGCAACCCAGTTCTCCCCAGTTTTGTGCTGTGTTGTTCCCCAAACACATTGTCTTCATCTGTCTGGCTGAAGCTGAGTCACTGCCATGTCTTCACTCAAGTCCTAAGGGCAATTATGAGGCCAAGATTTGGAAATGAAACACATCACTTTTGCTTATATCCTATTTGCCCAAACCCAGTGACAAGGGCAGAGCCAACTGCCAGGGAGTCCAGAGGGCAGTCTCTAGAAAGGCAGCTACGTCTTTAACTTACAGTACAGATGTGGGTTCTATCAGTGCAGGATGACAGGGGAATGTTAATAATCTGCCACATCTCCCCAGACTTCCTTTTCTTAATCTCTAAAATGGGATTAATTGTAGCACCTACCCCATAGGATTATATAAGAATTAAAATGAGAAATGGAAGACAGGTTTTAACACAGAGTCTGGAACATGGTTAGTGTTTAATAAATGTTAGCTATTAATATTATTAAGACAAAAATACTTAATCTCAAATGCTTGCAATCCATCAGTGGAGAGAATCACTTAAATAATTAACTAGTGTTGTGAGAGCATCTAAGAGGAAGCAATTAATTTTCTACAGTGGTGAGAATAGGAATTAGAGGGAGGATTCATAGAATGGGTGACAGTTGAATAATTCCTTAAAATAACAATAAACAGGATTTTGAAATGCAGAAAAGAGCAGCATATTCCAGCAAAATAAGACAGCATGAGAAGGGTTTGGCTATAAAGAAGAACTGGGCAATATTTCTCATAGTGTGATCCTTGAATCTCTCACTTTAGAATCCTCTAGGTCTCAGCCAAGATATATAAAATAAAATAGCTGCTGATGGATCCTTGAAAACTACATTTAAAAAAATATGTCCCAGCATATTGTTATTTTACATCAAACTGGGTTAGAGCATAAAGATTCCAAGGTAGAGGGTGTTGGATCTTCTGTGGATTACAAAGAACTATGCTACCTATATAATCAACAGCTTTCTAGATAAACAATATTAAGGGGTTTAAAAATAAAATGTCACCATTTTCTGTGCATTCATTTCTAAGGTCAGCCATCTTAAATTAATAGATACATGGCCCAAGAGCAGCTACAGTTATTACCCAAGCTGAAGAATACACATTATATTCCTCAAAATATTTGCATGTTCACACAGATTTTGCAGGTGTGAGGCTGATTCTGATTTTCTTCTGTAGACATTTTAATTGCCAAGAAATACTTCTCACCATTAGTAGCAATAGTAAGTATGGGTTCCTAGAAATTGGCACAAGCATATAAAAGCATATTGTCCTGAATGCTAAAAGGTACATGTAACATAACAAAAATGCCTCAGCACATGGGACGACTATCTTAATTTTGCCGAGTTTTCCTAACAGAAGGGCTATTTTTGCTAAAATTACATATAATCTTTGAAATCTGAATTGATAAAGAGTTACCCCATTTCTCCAGCCAAGAACCTAAGACTATTTTCTAAATAACCCCCGTGAAGTAAAGTGGGATGAGTCATATCAGCAAACCAATAAATTCCAGTCAATAGATCAAATTTTTATTTAATTTTAATTTTAATTTTATTAATTATTTTGTAAACCCACTCATGTAATACTATTTGAGTATATGCATAATATATGCCATTAGAGAAATGTGTCAATATTTGGAATATATGCACAATTCAATGGACTGGGATTTTCCAAATAACCAAAGCATGGTGCCCCAAAATAACATATGGGTTAAAGACCCATTCCTGATGCAAGACAGATGGATGGATTTCAATGTAACAGAGTTTGAAAGGTTTGCTGATCAGGTTTCAGATTCTACAATGCAACTAATCTTTAAGAAACCTCCCCTTGCTGAGTTTTCATGTAGAATCAAGAATATCCAAAAATATTCTAAAGGCTATTAAAATACTTCTCTCTTTTTAAACTAAAAAAAAAATATATATATATATATATATATATATATATATATATGCCATTAGAAATTGTTGAGAAAAGTGTTACATCCTATAGCTACCATGACGTAGGTGAAGTTACGTGAAAACTAAATGCAAATTAAGCTACACAATTGAGCATCAGTTGTGTTGTGTTGTGTCCTGGTCCACAGAAAGTACTGTATTAATACAGTCAACGTGTCATGAAAGGTTTTCATCGTAATGAGATTTTTTTGTAATGTGGTGGGCAATACAGTTCATGTGTTTTTTTTCAATGCCAGATTCATTTGAGTTATGAAAATCAATAATTTCATCTGTATTTCAGGTGAAAGATAATACCTTTAATAGAGAAGAAAAGCTATTTAGATCTTTAGAAAAGACTGTGAGACATTGTGTGAAGAACATATCATTCTGTCTTCAACACATACAGGTAGGTGAGACACAACGTTTTCAATGTTTCCACAAGAAGGCATTCAATGTCCATGGTTGTCATGAAGAGTAAATGTGAATGTTCATTCGTTTCCATGATGACACCCACTGTACTGAATTTGGAAGGCTGCAAACGGCTGCTGAAGGAAGCCAATAGAAACACTTAGGTTTTGTTCTCCATTCTTTCACCTGCTCCATCCTTCCCCAAATCCGAATCACCAGATGGTGGAGCATTTGCTTATATGATTGCCCCATGGAGCTGGACCATCAACATGCTTTCTCTATAATAAATATGAGTTCATTAATGCAAGGTGGAAGATTTCTTTATTTGTTTCATTACAGGAACAGAACTCTTTCCAGTACCTAAAATGATACACTTGTAAATTTTAAAGTAGGACTTAAAGAAAAAAGAATAGGGAGACAGCAAGTGAAATTAGAGAAGTTAAAAAGCAAGAAGTGCATAAAATAAAAGCCATAAAAACAAAAAAACCTATATGTGGACTCAACCTGGTAGTTACCTGTAAGTTACCCACAGCCAAACCAGAAAAGGCCATGCAATCACACAATCCTAAGATAAACCAAGCACCTCGGTTTATTTTTATCATCAGTGCTTTGTGATGCTCCTCTGTCAGTGCCGAATGAAATTCATAGGTGATTCAACTTAGGCAGGGAGGTGTGTAGAAAAGAAAATCAATATAATGGAAAATAAATTCTCACAAAATAATAGCTACACTATGTAAATGCCCCCACACAACTATACTAGAAGACAAAACACCCCCACAAATTTCCAATCCCCCAGGAGATTTTCCTGCTCTCATTGAGAACCACTGACTTAAAACAATTGGAGTACAATATGATTCTATTCAGCAGAAAGAACAATCAGAAGTTTCTTCTAATGTATCTCATAAAAACGTTACAGTGTCCTTAACATCCTGACGATGGTCGTGACTATGAGACATAGAAAGTTAGTAGAGTTATATGCAAATCAGTTCATAAGTGGCCCTCTTGCCATTTGACAGGCACAATGATTTGGAGATGAGGCTTTGTAACCAACAAGCTACATTCTTTTCTTACTTATTAACTGATGCAATGCCTTATTTTACAATCAGGTTTGCTAATCTCTTCCAAAAGTGCTGCCTTCTGTGAAAGGAAAACTGAAACAGTTACAACAGCCAGAGGGCAGTGGAAACCTTGTCCCTGATAGACTTTTCAAGAAGTAAATACCTCTAGGAAACATCTACAGAAAGTCTTCTATTTACACTTATTGATTCAATAAAAATGTAAGCATCTTCTCCTCAAGAGAACAATAAGTTCACTAAGGAAAACTGAAGGCATAGATCAAAGTGGAGAGTTTTTTTAAAATAAGGGATCTGTAAGAATTAAATACTGAAGAAGCACCTGTGAGAAAACTTAAGAGGGACTCCACCTAATAAGAGCGTGTAATACAGAGCAGGGGGTGGGTAAGGAAATTATTACAATTGATTGTTACAAGGAACCTAATACAGAGTATTCATAAAATACTTTTTCTTTCCTTCCTTTTTTTTCTTTTTATCTCTCAATGTTAAAGGAGGGTTATGAGGATAAAGTGCCCCTTTGGGATATGTTTAAGTGTACTGACTTCAGAACTTTGCCCGTTTTGTGACTCTGTTCTTGGGTTTCAGGACACCCTGCCCTTAGCTCTCCAGAGTGTAATGGAACTGCAGAAGATTTCATGCAACAAAAATGAGCAGCAGAAAGGCTTTTCAGAGGCCTCAACTAATGCCCCAAATCCCTGTGATGACTTTGTAAGTTATTTATATTCACAGATACATGCAAATTTTAAAATAGGGTTAAAAGAAAAGCTGTTTTTCATTTATTTTCCTGGGATGAGAAATAAAACATGCACTAAAGTAAATACTAATGTCAAAATTAGATTTAAACAGATTTATTTTATCATTAAAAATTTTTAAGTGGATTAGTGAGGATATTACTATAATCAAAATTTAAGAAGAACTCAGACCATGTTTCTAGGGGTAATCAGAGTCTTATGCAGCTTTTAAAATCACCATTTAGTTAAAGTCGGTTCTGTGGTAAAATATTTGATAAAATATTTGATTTCTGAGTTCTGTAAAATATACAGAATCATAAAACATAGCTTGGGAATCATAGAAACATGTTTGAGCCAAGAAAATAGTTGGGTGGTATGGGTAAAATTGCAATATTTCCAGAATCTCTCACCTGGCCTTAGTGCATCTCCATATCAATAGGCGTTTCCAAGGGGTGGAGAGAAGTAGTCCATCTCCATATCAATAGGTGATTACATGGGGGAGCAAGGGCTTATCTGGACCAGAGAGGTTGGATGGGGTCTTTGCAGCCAGATTGAGATAGACATGAGTGAGGAGAAGTAGACAACTGCTTGTAAGCAATAAAAAGGTTTCTCTGACTTTATTTCTCCCTTTGACTCATTTCGGTTTCAAAGGTAATTTGCCCCAGGCTGGGAACGTATTTTCCCCCCAGAGTTACAGGCAATAAATTAGTGTGAGTAATATTAAATACTAAATTTAATTCAATATATCGTATTCCATGTATTATTATTTCATAGTACTATTTCAACTGTTATATAGAAGATACAATAGAATCCAGCATCTTGAAGATACTTGAAAGTAGCTTTTTTGTGTTGGCATTACTGGCATTTTAGGTCAGATAAATCATTCACGTGCCCTTATATCAGAGGGTGCTTAGCATTCCTGGCCTACCAGGCTCTACATCTCAGTAATGTCCCCTCACCATTTCCAGTCATGATATCCAATGAATATCCACACATATATCTGAAACCTAAGAATTGATACAGCCCTCCCCACACTCGCTCCTATAGAAAAAAAACCACAGAGATGCACTTTGCTTTCCTGACACTGGGGAATGGAAAGTCAGGATGACATTTGAACTAAGATGATAGATTAGATGAGAGAGAGAAAGTTTTTATGAGATTCGTTAAATGGAAAAAGTGTGGCTAGTTCTTCATGCATTTTTCTGGGATTAACTACAGAGTGCACATTAAGGATTTGCTCTTCAATTGAATTCCAATTCACTAATTAAGTTGATAAATACTTATTGAGCACCATGTAAGAACATGGTATACAGCCTGTCCCTCATCAAGCATGTTCCAGAATTTGATGGGAAGAAGAGAGAAGGTGTCCTTCCCTGCCCTGCATGAAAACCGCAAAATGATAAATTAATCTAGATTAAAATAATTACCAGAAAGCCTAATATAAAAACAACTTCTTTATGAAGAAAGTATGCAGAAGTTAAAAATTAAATATTATTAAGAACTCAAAAATCTATTTGAAGACAGAGCAGTTGTTGTTATTTAACCATGAGAGATACTTATTTAGACACTTTATATAGAAAAAAACATTAAAATAAAATCTGGTTCTTATTTGTTCAAACCATAATTCCTATGCACAGGTGAATTAGTTTATGTCTGTGGGTCATAGGATATATAGATACAGATATACATATATATGTATGTATATGTATATATATATATATTGAAATTCTATTGTAATACGATTACCTATAGAATCCAGACAAGTCACAAACACAGTAATTTATCTCAGAACAGTAAAGAGATTCTTTGGTTAGTCAAAGGGCTCATTAAACTGTCTGCAGGTGTACACTGATTATTTTATAAGTTGGCGTCGAATTAAGCTGTGTAGACTATTGCTGGTGCCAATAAAAGATTGGTTTCCCCTCTCTTCTAGATTTCCCATGAGTTCAAAGTTACCAGAGGCTGTTTAAGTTATTTAATATAAGCTGCTGTTTAGATGCTGATTCCCTAGGACATCTTTTGGGGTACAAAAGAGAAACCTACTTCCAAATTGCCGTAACATGATCATGTAACCTGAGCATATATGATAAAGGGTAAAGTTGGGCAGTCAGAAAACATAGGATACTAGTGCCCTTCAGAACATAAGGGGAGGAAGGAGAAATAAAAGAAATTAAAGTCAGGTGTTGGCATGCGGGTTGGGCATTAATATGAAATTTATTTTCAATGACTCAGACCTGAAAAAGTAACAATTTAAGATACCGAATCAGTATCAGCTTAATCCTGCAATGTATTTAAAAAGGAAGCAATAACTCCGTTGTCATTTCTATCACAGGAGCAAAATACCTGCGATAATGAGGTACTATCTGTATAGGGCATACAATTCCACTACCAGAAATGAGCTGCCAGGGTAGCCAGGGAACTGGGGCAGATACGGGAGGAATAAGATACAGTCTTTTCTAAGTCACTCTCTCCCTTTTATTGCCTGCAAAGGAAAGGGATGATACTGTGAATCATTTGCACAGTCTTAACAGTCAAAGACAGGAGACGCCCCGACCCTGAGTGCGGGAGTAGCTCCAGTGGCTCTGTGATACGCAAGCAGGGGCAGGGGAAAGTGCTGAAGGAGATGACCCCCAGGGCAAAACCGCTGGCTCTAAGAGAAAGGTGGGATGTCTTTAGGTGGGCAAGTTCTAACAGTGTGGACTTGCTGCTCGTGCTTCAGGTTCCATGTTAGAGTCTAGAGTCCCTGTTTTAAGTCCTTGAACAGATTTCTCTGGACAAAATGATAATTGCATCCTCTTTGACTTGGCTAGATTCTTTTCTGTTTTCCTCTGTAAACCTGCTGATGACAGCTCTGGTCTTTCCTCTGTAACTGGATTGCTTTTCTCTTTTGGCAGGCAGCCCATTTACAGAAGTTTGTCCTGATGCCCCTGACAGCTCTGCTGTCCCTATTCCCAGGGCCTCAAAAGCTCATCCAGAAACGCTATGACAAGCTGCTGGACTACAACAGCCACCTGCGACGGGCAGCAGGAGAGGAGCCTGACTTGGCTAAAAAGGAATATGAGGCCCTCAACGCCCAGCTTGTGGAGGAGCTCCAGGTGTTCAACCAGGCCGCTCGGAAGATTCTGTCAAACTGCCTGAGCAGCTTGCTCGCCCTCCTCAGAGAGCTGATGCTCGTGGCACGGCGGCTTTATTCCACAGAGGGGTCGGTAAGCATAGCCCCAGCCCCGGGCTACCTCGGCCTACAGGACCTCTGAGAGACCAGGCCCGTGGCAAACAGCCCTGGGCAGGGTGTGCGCCCAGAGTGCGTGAGTGCGCCCGCGGGTCAGAATCTCCCTCTCGTTTAGCTTCCCATTAGGTTACGATTTCATGATTAGTTTCTTAAATAGGAAGAGAGATATTTAAAACCTAATACCACCTTTAAAGAAATAGGTTGACTTCTTTGCCCATCACTTCGATTAGTTCTCATTCAGATGGTTTGGTATTTAGTGGGCATTTGGAGGAAAATTAATTGTCCCCACTTTATTTTTAATGTGTATTTAACTAACCTTTAACTTATCCTTTGAAGTAAGGTGAGTTGAATAAACAGGTGTTACATTTATGTGGTTCGAAAGGCAAAACTATATAAAAACGTGTAAGCAGTTCTGTATAAACTCCTGTTGGCCATCCACCCCTCCCCCACCTCACCCCCGCTGTTACTAGTTCATTTCTATCCATTTAGGGCTTCATGCCATTAAAAGTAAATGCAAATATATTTATCTACATATATATTTTTTTTCCCAACACAAAACTAGGATATTACAGCACTTTCTGCACCTTGCTTAGTAACATCCTGGGGATGCATCCATGTCAGTGCATGAGAGCTCCCTCATCCCTTTTACAGCTTTATGCTAGTCTGCTGCATAGCTGTACAGCAGTGAATATAACTTCCTATTGTTTGGTTGTGCAACTGTCCCCACGTCAATTTTGGAACATTGTCATCATCCCCTAAAGAAACTCTGTACCAAGTGACTCCACATTTCCCCCCAGCCTCCCCAGCCCTAGGCAACCACAATCCTCTTTCAGTCTACAGATTTGCCCGTAGTGGATATTTCATATACACAGAATTAAACAATGTTATTCTTAGTGACTGGCTTCTTTCACTTAACATAATGTTTTCAAGTCACCAGTAACATTCCACTATATGGTTGTGCCTCATTTTATTTATTCATTCATCAGCTGATGGACATTTGAGTTATTTCCACTTTTTGGCTATTATGAAAAACGCTGTTATTAACAAGTTGTTAGTGGAGCATATTTTCATTTCTCTTGACTATATACCTGGGAATGGAATTGGTGAATCACATGCTAACTCTATGTTTAACCTTTTGAAAAACTGCCAGCCTATTTTCCCAAGTGGCTGCACTATTTTACATTTTCAACAGGAATGATTGAAGATTCCAATTTTCTTACATCGTGTCTTTTTTAGTATAGCCATCCTTATAGGTATGGAGTGAGATCACATTGTGGTTTTGATTCTGTAATCAGTCCCATATTTTTTAACTTTTACAATTTAATTATAACATATACAGTAAGGTGCATCAGTCTGAAGTATACAACTCAATAAATATTTACATGTATATACATCTGTGTAACCACCACCCAAATCTAGATATAAGCTCTTTCTAGTTCCACCTGAGTCATGCAAGACTACTCCCAGGCTATAGTCCCTCAGAGGTAACCATTTTTCTGATCTATATTATTACTACAGACTGTTTTACCTGTTTTGTATTTCATATAAATGGAATCATAATATGTATGTTTTGTATATTAATCCATCCCTATTGATGGATATTTGCACTATTTTCAGTCTTTTCCTATTACAAACAATGCCAGGCATTTTAGATATAACTTCAAGGGAGATTTCTAGAAGTAGGATCCCTGGGTCAAAGGATAAATGAATATGTACTTTTGCTAATATTGCCAGATTCCCTACTAAATGTTGTACCATTTTGGATTCCTGCCTCCAACATATGAGGATGCTGGTTTCCCTGGATTTTTGCCCATGATAGCTTTCAAGTATAATTTTAATTTGTGATTTTATAATTATTAGTAGGATTGAGAATCTTCCCACATTTGACAGCTTTTTCTATTTCTCTTCCCTTGAGCTAGCTGTTCAGGTCTTTTTGCTCTTCTACTGAGTTACTGGTCTTTTTTTCTCAATTTCTTGAAGCAATATGTACACTAGGAAATGAGCATTTTGTTTGAGACATAAATAAGAATTTTTTTCCCCAGTTTACCATTTCTTTTTTAACTTGATTGTGCTATTTTAATTTTGTCATGAAGAACTTTGTATTTTTTAAAATGTCAAATTCATTAATCTTTCATTTTATGATTTCTAGATATTGAGTCATATTTAGAAAGGACTTCCATGCTTTGATGCTCCAAATGAATTCACTCATGTTCCTTCTACTATATTTATGATTCCTATTTTTATCTCAATTTCTGATCTATATAGATTTTATTCTGACCTATATAGATTCATAATGTGAAATATGGGTGCAATTTTTTTTCCAATTGCTATCCAGTTGCCCCAACACTATTTATTAAAAAGTTACTTGCTGGGATTAAAGATGGTGGCATGAAAGGTGAGACATAGGATTCCTCCTAAAACCACATATAATACGAAAATATAATTAATACAACTAATCCTGAAAGACTAACAGGAAAGAGGACTGTGCCAGACTGCATACACCTGGAGAAAAGAGCAGACCTCACAGAACAGGGTAACGTACCAAAGCTGTGGCCCAGTGGGACCCAAGCCCTTCCCCCACCCCAGCTCACTGGAGGGAGGAAGAGAAACAGAGAAAGGAGGGAGTGGAGGCCTGGGATTGCTGAATACCTAACTCCAGAGATCTGCTCTGGGAGGACAAACCTACATTTCATGGTGCTTGGATGATACTCTCATGATTATGGGGTTGGAAAGCGAAGACAGGCAGCATTCCTGGAAAGTGAGATTCCAGCCGCTTGTGGAAAGCAGGGATCCATATCCAGCTGCTCTGGGACAAAAGAAAGGAGGGCAGTCTGAGAGACTTCCTAACAAAGAAGCCCTTAGCAAGAGGGCTGCTAAAGGGGCAAGGACTGCACAGAGCTTACTGCTCAGGAGAGAGGACAGGTAGACAAAATTGTGCGGGTGCACTCTGTCCAGCGAGTTGCGAGCTTTGCCATATACACTTTCTTACTTAAGGAGGAAAAAGAAATCTTCCTCCTTGATGATCTTCAGGAGCTCCAGCTCCCTGGCTGGCTACACAGCTCCAAGGATACCCTCTGTGATACTCAGCCTACTGCACCTTTCTCCTGGCCAGCCCCATGTGGCTCGCAAACCGGCAAACCCTACCCTGGCGTTATGCCAGTCAGAGGGAACATCTGTCTACAGCAACTACAAACGCAAAGCATAGAGGCTTATACCTGTGCGCTCAGCCCTCTGCTTCAGGCAGTAGAGACAGGCACAGCAGCTGGGTAGCAGGAAACAGTTCATTCCTCCCCCCAGGCACCAGTACCACTCCCCTGCGAACCCCAATATTGCTTCAGGGCTGAGCAGCTCCAGGGAGTAGAGCTTCTGGGCACTAGAGGGCACAATATACAAATATGAAACGCCAAAGAAATCTGGTTCAGAGTAAAATTATTAATACCAGTCCTGAGAAAGATTTAAATGACATTGACCTCATGATTCTCCTTGAAAGGAAGTTCAAAATAAAAATCATTAACATGCTCGTGGAAGTACAGAAAGGTATTCCAGAACTCAGGAATAAATTCCGATTGGAGATCCAATCATTGAAGAGCAAAATGGATGGTATTAAAAGCACATTGGATATGGTGGAGGAGACCATAAATGAAATAGAAACTAGAGAAGAGGAATACAAAGAAGCTGAGGCACAGAGAGAAAAAAGGATCTCTAAGAATGAAAGAATATTGAGAGAACTGTATGACCAATCCAAATGGAACAATATTCACATAATACGGGTAGCAGAAGAGAAGAGAGAGAAAGGGGGATAGAAAATGTCTTTGAGGAGGTGATTGCTGAGGGCTTCCCCAATCTGGGGGAGGAGATAGTCTATCAGGCCATGGAGATGCACAGATCTCCCAACACAAGGGACCCAAGGAAGACAACACCAAGACAATAGTAATTAAAATGGCAAAGATCAAGTATAAGGACAGACTACTAAAAGCAGCCAGAGAGAGAAATAAGATCATCTACAAAGGAAAGCCCATAAGGCTATCATCAGACTTCTCAACAGAAACCTTACAGGCCAGAAGGGAGTGGCATAATGTATTTAATGCAATGAAGCAGAAGGGCCTTGAACCAAGAATACTTTATCAGGCAAGATTATCATTTAAATTTGAAGGAGGGATTAAACAAATTCCAGATAAGCAAAAGCTGAGAGAATTTACCTCCCACAAACCATCTCTACAGTGTATTTTGGAGGGACTGCTATTGATGGAAGTGTTCCTAAGGTTTAATAGCTGTCACCAGAGGTAATAAAACCACAGTAAAGACAGTAGAACAGCTAATTCTTAAGCAAATGCAAATTTAAATGAACTATCCCCAAAGTCAATCAAGGGATAGCCAAAGAGTACAGAATATGATACCTAATATATAAATAATGGAGGAGGAAGAAAAAGTAGGAAGAAAACAAAAAAAGAACCTTTAGATTGTGTTCGTAATAGCATATTAAGTGAGTTAAGTTAGACTCTTACATAGTAAAGAAGTTAACCTTGAACCTTTCGTAACCACGAATCTAAAGCCTGCAATGCCAATAAGAACACACCTATCCATAATCACCCTAAATGTAAATGGTCTGAATGCACTAATCAAAAGACTTAGAGTCACTGAATGTATAAAAAAACAAGACCCGTCTATGTGCTGCCTAGAAGAGACTCACTTTAAACCTAAAGACATACTAAAAGTGAAGGGATGGAAAAAAATATTTCATGCAACTAGTAGGGAGAAAAAAGCAGGAGTTGCAGTACTTGTATCAGACAAAATAGACTTCAAAACAAAGAAAGTCACAAGAGACAAAGAAGGACATTACATAATGATAAAAGGGTCAATCCAACAAGAAGATATAACCATTATAAATATCTATTTGCCTAACAGGATCACTTACATATGTGAAACAAATACTAACAGAATTAAAAGGAGATATAGAATGCAATGCATTCATTCTAGGAGACTTCAACACTCCACTCACTCTGAAGGACAGATCAACCAGACAGAAAATAAGTAAGGAGACAGAGGCACTGAACAACAGAATAGAACAGATGGACCTAACAGACATCTACAGAACTCTCCACCCAAAAGCAGCAGAATACACATTCTTCTCAAGTGCACATGGAACATTTTCAAGATTAGATCATATACTAGGCCACAAAAAGAGCCTCAGTAAATTCAAAAAGATTGAAATTGTACCAACCAGTTTCTCAGACCACAAAGGTATGAAAGTAGAAATAAATTATGCAAAGAAAATGAAAAATCCCACAAACACATGGAGGCTTCACAACATGCTCCTAAATAACCAATGGATCAATGACCAAATAAAAACAGAGATCAAGCAATATATGGAGACAAATGACAATAACTCAATACCGCAAAATCTGTGGGACACAGCAAAGGCCGTTCTAAGAGGAAAGTATATTGCAATGCAGGCCTACCTCAGGAAAGAAGAACAATCCCATATGAGCAATCTAAACTCACAATTAAAGAAACTAGGAAAAGAACAAATGAAGCCCAAAGACAGTAGAAGGAGGGACGTAATAAAGATTAAAGCAGAAATAAATAAAATTGAGAAGAATAAAACAATAGAAAGAATCAGTGAAAACAGGAGCTGGTTCTTCGAGAAAATAAACAAAATAGATAAACCCCTAGCCAAACCTATAAAGAAAAAAAGGGACTCTGCCCACATAAACAGAATCAGAAATGAGAAAGGAAAAATCACTATGGACATCACAGAAATACAAAGAATTATTAGAGAATACTATGAAATATTATATGCTAACAAACTGGACAACCTAGAAGAAATGAACCACTTTTTAGAAAAATACAGCCTTCCAAGGCTGACCCAGAAAGAAACAGAAAATCTGAACAGACCAATTACCAGCAATGAAATTGAACTGGTAATCAAAAACCTACCTAAGAACAAAACCCCTGAACCAGGTGGCTTCACCACTGAATTTTATCAAACATTTATTGAAGACCTAATACCCATCATCCTTAAAGTTTACCAAAGAGTAGAAGAGGGAATACTTCCAAACTCATTCTATGAGGCCAGCATCACTCTAATACCAAAACCAGGCAAAGATACCACAAAAAAAGAAAACTACAGACCAAATCCCTGATGAACATAGACGCAAAAATACTCAACAAAATACTAGCAAACCGAATTCAAAACTACATCAAAAAGATCATCCATCATGATCAAGTAGGATTTATTCCAGGGATGCAAGGATGGTACAACATTTGAAAATCCACAAACATCATCCACCACATCAACAAAAGGATGGACAAAAACCACATGATCATCTCCATAGATGCTGGAAAAGCATTTGACAAAATTCAACATCGATTCATGATAAAAACTCTCAAGTACCTCAACATAATAAAGGCCATATATGACAAACCCACAGCCAACATTATACTTAACAGCGAGAAGCTGAAAACTTTTCCTTTAAGATCGGGAACAAGACAAGGATGCCCACTCTGCCGACTTCTATTAAACATAGTACTGGAGGTCCTAGCCACGGCAATCAGACAGCACAAAGAAATAAAATTGGCAAGGAAGAAGTTAAACGGTCATTGTGTGCAGATGACATGATAGCGTATATAAAAAAACCCTAAGGAATCCACTCCAAAACTACTAGATCTAATATCTGAATTCAGCAAAGTTCCGGGATACAAAATTAATACACAGAAATCTGTGGCATTCCTATACACTAACAATGAACTAGCAGAGAGAGAAATCAGGAAAACAATTCCATTCACAGTTGCATCAAAAAGAATAAAATACCTCGGAATAAACCTAACCAAGGAAGTCAAAGATCTATACTCTGAAAACTACTCATGAGTGAAGACACTCATGAGAGAAATTAAAGAAGATACCAATAAACAGAAACACATCCCGTGCTCATGGATAGGAAGAATTAATATTGTCAAAATGGCCATCCTGCCTAAAGCAATCTACAGATTCAGTACAATCCCTATCAAAATACCAACAGCATTCTTCAATGAACTGGAGCAAATAGTTCTAAAATTCATATGGAACCACAAAAGACCCCGAATAGCCAGAGCAATCCTGAGAAGGAAGAATAAAGCAGGGGGGATTACGCTTCCCAACTTCAAGCTCTACTACAAAGCCACAGTACTCAGGACAATTTGGTACTGGCACAAGAGCAGACCCATAGACCAATGGAACAGACTAGACAGCCCTGATATAAACCCAACCATATATGGTCAATTAATACATGATAAAGGAGCCATGGACATACAATGGGGAAATGACAGCCTCTTCAACAGCTGGTGTTGGCAAAACTGGACAGCTAAATGCAAAAGAATGAAACTGGATTATTGTTTAACCCCATACACAAAAGTAAACTCGAAATGGATCAAGGACCTGAATGTAAGTCATGAAACCATAAAACTCTTAGAAGACACATAGGCAAAAATCTCCTGAATATAAGCATGAGTGACTTCTTCCTGAATGCATCTCCTCGAGCAAGGGAAACAAAAGGAAAAATGAACTCATGAGACTACATCAAACTAAAAAGTTTCTCTATGGCAAAGGATACATCAGCAGAACAAAAAGGTATCCTACATTATAGGAGAATATATTTGTAAATGATATATCCAACAAGGGGTTAACATCCAAAATATATAAACAACTTACATGCCTCAACACCCAAAAAGCAAATAACCTGATTAAAAAATGGGCAGAGGATATGAAGAGACATTTCTCCAAAGAAGAAATTCAGATGGCCAACAGATACATGAAAAGATGCTCCACATCACTAATCATCAGGGAAATGCAAATTAAAACCACAATGAGATATCACCTCACACCAGTAAGGATGTTCAGCATCCAAAAGACTAAGAGCAACAAATGCTGGTGAGCATGCGGAGAAAGGGGAACCTCCTACACTGCTGGTGGGAATGTACGCTAGTTCATCCATTGTGGAAAGAAATATGGAGGTTCCTCAAAAAACTAAAAATAGAAATACCGTTTGACCTGGGAATCCCACTCCTTGGAATTTACCCAAAGAATACAACTTCTCAGATTCAAAAAGACATATGCACCCCTATGTTTATCACAGCACTTATTACAATAGCCAAGATATGGACGCAACCTAAGTGTCCATCAGTAGATGAATGGATAAAGAAGAGGTGGTACGTATACACAATGGAATACTATTCAGCCATAAGAAGAAAACAAATCCTTCCATTTGCAACAACATCGATGGAGCTGGAGGATATTATGCTCAGTGAAATAAGCCAGGTGGAGAAAGACAAGTGCCAAATGATTTCCCTCATTTGTGGAGTACAACAACAAAGCAAAAGTGAAGGAACAAAATAGCAGCAGACTCAGAGACTCCAAGAAGGAACTAGTGGTTACCAAAGGGGAGGGGTGTGGGAGGGCGAGTCGGGAAGGTGGGAGAAGGGGATTGAGGGGTATTATGTTTAGTACACATGGTGTGGGGGATCACAGGGAAAACAGTGTAGCACAGAGAAGGCAAACAGTGAATCTGTGGCATCTTACTACACTGAAGGACAGTGACTGCATTGGGGTATGGGGGGTACTTGATAATATGGGTAAATGTAGTAACCACATTTTTTTTTCATGTGAAACCTTCATAAGAGTGTATATCAATAATACCTTAATTTAAAAATTACTTGTTCTTCAATGAAAGTCACTCAATTTGCAATTTCTTTAGATAATTTCATTCTGAGGCTTATGAAGAGTGACTTTGTGTATCCTACGTGGTCATGGAAGAAGGCAGGTTCCTAAGTTCACAGTAAAGTTGAGGTTTGGCAGGTATTAGGAAATCCTGCAAAGACAAGACATGTTCCTTTAGTTATCTTTGATTTCCACATTTAATAGTAGAATTTTTAAAGATGTCTTCAGTTTCTCTTTTGTATTATTTAAATATCTTTCACATTATAGTCCATAATAGAACAAGAGCAAAGAATACTTTGTTTTTGAGAAATTACTAATGCCCTAAAGTAGAAAACATTTTGGAGAAATTTATCCTCAATTAAATGATTTCATTACATATTTTATATGTTTTATATATATTTTTTAATTTTTTTATTTTGAGATAATTATAGATTCATGTGCAGTTATAAGAAAAAGTACAGAGATACTATATACCCTTCACACTATTTTTGCAATGGTAACATCTAGCTTAAGTGTATATTTCTGAAAGACAGAATTGAATAGTGGTTGGAGAACAGACTCTGACACCAGAATGACTTGTTCTGAATACACTCATCACTATACTACCTTGGGAAAATTAATTTATCTCTGTGTCTCAATTTTATCATATGAAGAAAATGAGGATAATAAAGGTATAAAATTTTTTAAAATTTCTAATTGTAAAACATGTACAATTTATCATCCGAATCATTTTCTAACTGTACAGTTCAGTATAAGTACATTCACATTGCTGTACAACAAATCTCTAAAACATTTTCATCTTGCAAAGTTGAAACTATGTACTCATTAAACAGCTCCCAACTCCCCACCTCCCCCCACACCCTGGCAAACAACATACTGTTTTCTGTTTCTATGAATTTGGCTACTTTATATTCCTCATATAAGTAGAATCATACAGTTATTTGCCTTTTTTATGACTGGCTTACTTTACTTAGCATAATATCCTCAAGGTTCATCCATGTTGCGGCATTGATAGGATTGCCTTCCTTTTTAGGCCTGGATGATATGCCATTGTATGTATGTACCACGGTTTCTTTATCCGTTTATCAGTCAATGGACATTTTGATTACTTCTACCTCATGGCAATTGTGAATCATGCTTCTATGAACATGAGTATGCACATTTCTCTTAGACATCCTGCTTTCAATTCATTTGGATATATACCTAGAAGTCGGATAAGCTAGATCATATGGTAATTCCATGTTTAATTTTTTGAGGGATCCAAAGCTCTGCTTTTATTTTTATCAGACTTATGAGTGTACATGATTTAAAGATTTTTATTTTTTATCAGAGTTATATGTACACATGATTTAAAGGTTCAGTTAAGAGAAACAATTGTCTCTCATTCATTTTCCCCCATTCTTCTTCCTCTTTTAACTCTTTTAGATTATTCTTTTGGTATTTACCTTCATTTTTAAAAATAAGACTCTTCTGTTGCCATCTCATTGTTTTTCAATTTTAGGCACAGTTTGTTCCACTCTGCGAAATGAAAATTTAACTGTCTCTTCTCTCTCTGCCCCCACAACATATATAGTCACTTACATTCTATTTCCTTGCCAACACAGTAATATCATATATTTGGCTGAGTTCATATTCAGCATTTAAACTATTTGACTAGCTTATTAGTCATGATGCCAATAGGAAAAACATAACACCCTCAATTGAACATTTGAAGAAAACTTTTAATAAAGAGACTATTTTTAAAAATGTGAGTATGACATAGGGAAACCTTAAGAATCATGCACTCGCCCAAGGCTCATGAAACAAAGGAGAAACAACATGTACAATTGAAGGGACAAGAGAAGGTATGGTTATAGGAATGTGTAAAAAGAGGTAAGTGGAGAGGGTTACCTGACAGAAGCTGTGGCTGTCAATCCCACAGAAAGGAAACTTAGGAAATAAATATCATTATCTCACTTTCCTCCCTCACTCTGCCTTCACATGGGTGCTTCTCATTGATGAAACCCATCTGGAAGCCAGAGAGCACAAGGAAGCCATTGATACATTCTACACGGATCAGCCTCCCAGAGCACAGAGCAGGATGGAAAAGGAAAGAGGATGAATGTGAAGAAGCAGACAAGAGATACTCAGCACGCGAAGTAAATGCTGCATAGAGTTCAGGCATACAGTGCTATGATTAATTTTTCTTTCATGCATAATTTTTTGTTTTCCCTGGAGTTAATAACTGTGTTTTCTTTTATCACTAGCTTAACTTTCATTTGCCCTAACTTCATCTGCTAACTGACTGAATGACCTCTTAAGATATTCAGATGCATGAGGTATTCTACTAATTGTGTTTCTTGGAGAAATCTCTCAGAGGTTTCTGACTCCCTTCAATCTGAACTGGTTGTCCTTTTTATCTGGTAACTAACTGTAATCCTGAGACTACCTGTCATCATCATTCTGGGGAGTCCCTTCACCTCTGTTCTGTGTGAGACCTCACATTTCCTTATCCCCTGTTGAATTCATTTTTGCTTTATGCCTTTATTTGAGTATGCATATTTTTGAGTAGCTTCTTGAGAAAGGATAATATTTTGACATGAATATCAGAAAATGTCTTTATATACTATCTCATTTAATTGATAATTTCTTCTGTGTAGAATTCTAAGTTGCTTTTCTGAATTTGAAGGCATTCTATTGTTCCATTGTCTTCTAGCTTCCCATGTTCTGTTGAGAACTCTGAGGTCTGTTCTGATTCTTTTTTCTTTTAATTGAAGTATCATTGATATACAATCTTATATTGGTTTCAGATATACAACAAGGTGGCTTAACAGTTACCCATATTATTAAATCCTCACTAGTGCTGTTACTACCTGTCAACATAGAAAGATGTTACAGAATCAGTGTCTATATTCTCTGTGCTGTACTGCTATCCTGGTGACCAAATTATATTATGATTGAGAATTTCTGTGCCCCTTTATCCTCCTCACCCTTCTCACCAACCCACCCAACCCCTCCCCCATGGTAACCACCAGTCATTTCTCAGTGTCTACATCCCCCATCCTGTCCCATTCTAAGCTTTATGGAATTTTCCTATTGTCCCAAGCAGTTTGAAACTTAGTAATGATGTACCTTGGGATATGGACATTTGGTGCGAAACTTTCAACTTGAAAATTGGTCTTCTACTTCCAGAAACTTTCTTTGACTATATCATTAATGATTTTTCTCACTACCTTTTCTTTTTTTACTCTTTCTGAACCTCCAGAGTTGTTCTTCTAATTTTGTTATTTTTTTTCCCCACTTATCTTCTATTACTTTGTGCTACTTCCTAAGGAATTTTCCTAACTTAGTTTTCAGGCTCATCTTTTGATTTATTTTTATTTATGTTTTCATAATTCTAATTTTCAAAAGTCCTTTTTTCTTTCTTAAAATTAAGACATTGCTTTTCTTTTTATCAGATGCTTTTTTTTATATTAGAGGCATGCATTGCATGTCTGATATACTTGATCATCCACCACTAAAGAGATTAAGATAGAGAATTGGGGAATAATGGCAACATTGAGCATGTACATAGGAGTTGAAAACTATGACCTTCACTGTTGTATGGAGTGATCTGACTGTCATTCATTTGGTAACACCTGACGATAGCATCTTCAGATCTTTCCTCTTGGGTTGGTTAGAATCTCCAAAGATGATTCTTCAAATCTCTGTACTACAGAGTGATGGTTGACTGTTAGACCTGGCTAGGGAGGGTCTCTGGGTCCAATATACATCCACTCATTTAATTACCCTCTTGCCAAAATGGGTCCCCCTGCCCTTATTTGTGTCTAATGTCCCCAGTCTAGAGACTTTCTGTTTTACCATTTGTAAAGAAGAAATCTTCATTCTCTGCCAAGTAGGGGAGAGGCAATCGCCAGCTTCACTGAAATGTAGAAAGAATCTTGGAATCCAACTGCTTCAAAAATAGTTCCAGCCTCTATAACTGCATAGCAAATTACCCTGAAGATGGTGAGAGGAACCAACCAACCAATAGTCACTTAGTATTATTGTCTCTGATGGTCCTGGGAGTTCACAGGTTCAGGGCAGTCACTCTAAGAGTCTCTCAGGAGGTTGCAGTCAGATAACAGCAGGCGCTAGAGTCGTTCTCAAAGACTTTCTCAGGCCCGTGTCTGACGTTAATGATGGGATGATGGAAGACTCAGACAGCTGGGGGCTACTTCACTTGTTCCCCCCTCTCTCTGGTCTTTGAACGTGGTCTTTTCATATGCTTGTCACAATGCAGCTGGACTTCTTCCATGGCTACTAGAGCCTCCCAGAGTGAGTGTGCCAAGAAAAGCCCCCAGAAACAGCATGGTCTTTTTTTAGTCTGATCTTGAAAACCAGACAGCGTCACTTCCACTTTTCTATTCATTCCAGTATCTATTCATTGAGACCATCCTAAAGTTCTACCCAGTTTTGAGGGGAAGGGACATAGATGTCACCTTTTGATGAGAAGCTTGTCAAAGAATTTGCTGATTTGTTTTAAAACCATCACAGGCTTTTAACCAGTGTTTCTTGGTTTAGCCTCTTTCCCCTTCCCAACTATCCCACCTTAACACGGAGGTGACTGATGCTATCAACTCCTGAGCTTTTCTTCCAAATTTTTATTGATGTTTTTCTCTCATCGGTTCTTCTTTTATTGAGGCTTGAACCTTTAAAAAAATGATTCCTATTATTTTAGTGGAGTGTCTGAAGACAGCAAATTTAGACCATTTTTATCCAGAAATCCTAGCATTGCCCTAATTTTACACTGTGGTGCTATCTAACACTTTCACATCTGTCCAGCACAACTCTACTAAATTCGACACCTAGTATGGTTAGGTAGTAGTCCAGGAACAATGCCATATCATTTCTATCTGTAGGTACCACTGTCGGCTTCAAGCATCTCTGAAATTCAGAATCAAGTTTTAGAAGAGGTTCAGAATCTGAATTTTGTAAAGGACAACAGTGTCACCTTCATTGAGAGGAAACTTAGTTTTGAAAAGAAGAAGCCTGTGCAAATTCTGGTGAGTATGGTAGGATGCATGACAATGGTGACAATCACTTTGTTTTGTTCAAATCGTAGTATATTATTTTCCAGCATTCTCGTATCCTCTAACTTACCTACTTATTATATATAGAATTTCTTGTCTCTTTCTACCTACTATACTATGAGCTCTGTAAAGTCATAGATTTTTACGTTTTGTACATGATGTAGTCCAAGCTCTTAAAATAGTTCCCAGATAGGCACTCTATAAATATCCGTTGGGTGAATGAATGGAATTTTATAGAACAAATCATGCAGTTCAACCCTTTCATTTTTCTAGCTAAGGAATCCCATGTTTCAGAGATGAAGTGGCTTTCTCAAAGTCAGTAGTGGCAGGGCTGGGATGGGGTCCAGGCCTTTTAACTCCTGCCTTGTTTACTGATATTATTTCCCAGGAAAAGACATGCACATGTACTTTGTACTTAATTAAATATTATTTATCAACTGCTTAATATGCAAGGGATCATCTACAGTACAGCAATGAAAAATTATTCCATCCAAGAGGGATTAGAACCTCTGCCTTGGTATTCTCAGTTGAATTTTCTTTCTTCTCTACAACACTGCCCTCGTGTGCTAACTAGAGAATTTTCCACTGCATAATTCAGTTGAATACTTCACAATAACAACCAGATGTATTCAACACTGAAATAATCCCAAATCAACGTATGGATTCAACATTTATAAACTCTCCAGAGAAGAAATATTTGCCAGCTCAGTGAGGATTTTATTATACATCTATCTAAACCAAAACTTTTCCTTACTTCTCCCAGCCAGAAGTGCCACGTCAAACTGACATTCACCGTTCCAAACTTCTATCCACATACAGTTCAGAGGAACTCTATCAAGCTAAGCGCAAGTGCAATGCTACACAAGAATATGACATCAATCTTCAGGAAGGGGAGTTGGTGGCTGTGATGGAACAGAAAGATCCATTGGGGAGTACAGGCAGGTGGCTTGTTGACACCGGAAGTAAGTTTTTTGCATAAGATGCATGGAACTACCTGCTCTTTTCAAGTTGAATTTTCCCAGGGACCTCTGTGCACTTTTCTGAACCCAAATGTTTGGAAAGAGTATCCAAATAACCTTGTTTCTTCTTTCCTTTTATTTCTTACCAGTTATAAAAGGATATGTGTATTCCTGCTTCCTAAAACCTTACAATCCAGCAAAAGTGCAGAAGGAGGATGCTGAGAACAGGTTCTGTGATGGTGATTTTGATAACATCAGCCTCTTCGTGTCTTCGCGGCCAGCTAGCGACAGTGTCACAGGCACCCCAGAGGGTAGCGTAAGTGATAGCAGCTCATCTCTTAGCGGCGCATATGGGAAGTTTGAAACAAATGGCACTGATGTTGACAGTTTTCAAGAGGTAGATGAACAGGTAAGAATTTAAACTTTGATACAAAAATACTTGGTTGTCCAAATCATAAAAGACATTCTTCCAACAGTGTTCTCTCTTACCGTGAGACTTGGTGGGGGAGTGTCAGTTCGAAATCAGGGAGACATAGCTCTATTGGCACATACTCTCCATGCACCGTTTTGCAAGGAATGTTATTTTCTGAGCCTGCTACCTCAAATGAGGAAAACAGGATAGTAATTCCTACTTTGCAGAGTTGATGTGAGGATTAGAGAATCATGTGTATATGTAGAGTACCCAGAGTAGACAATAAATAGTTGCTGCTGCTTTTACTGCCCTGCTGTATGTGCTTAGAGGGAAGCAAAGATAGTCTCTTTATCCACCCCCATCAGAGAAAAACACTTCAGTACTGAATAGATTGCCACCAACAGTAGCATGTGGAAAAGTGCTCACGGTTCCTCTGAAAGCAATATCTTCATTGAGCTATGCGGAAATTGATTATATTTAATCTCTTGTATAATGCCATATAGTATATACTGAAACCTTAAAGAACTACCTTTTCCATAATGCACCAGTGCAAAGGTTAGTGGGATGATCCTTTCACAAAATGGTAAGTTAATGAAAATGTAGGGTTCCTTTTCGTTCTTTCAGAAAGTTTTAATACATTTAACTGTTGATCTCCAAGTGGTGACCAACTAACTGGTTCCTTTTTTTAACTTGATTTTTCCTTTAGAGGCTTTTTATTAATTAAAATTTCTTTTTTAATAAGGGATAATTTTATATATTTTTTTATTTATATATAAATATATGTAAATATATATTGTTTATAATATATAATTTTTATATATTAATTAATATATTATTATTACTATAGTAAACTTTTTTACATGTTAATTGCGAAAAGTTAGAATAGGTAGAAAGATACACATAAATTTAAAATAAAGGTCTTTATTTCCTCCCCCAGTCCTACACTTCAGAGGTGATATTAGAGCATATCTCTCCAAACATTGTCTGCATATACAAACACATATATTCATGCAAGTGATAACATGTATCATATGTATCATGTGTTATATAATTTATTGTTTTCCACCACCTAAAAATCTACCTTCTTCCTTAAAAAATACTGCATGTTATTTTTTTTTGTTGATATCTTATAATTATGTAACTAGTACCTTAATAATAAGCATTTAGAATACTTGGGATCTTTAAAAGTTTCAAAGAATATTTCAGGCAAGATTCTTGTGTTCATCTATTTTCATGCACTTATATATATAGGGCAAATTCCTAAAAATATTAGAGGGCCAAAGAATGTGTGTGTATATATTAATATATATGTATACAATATATACATATATATAAATATATATAATAGGTATAATATGGTATATATATATATCTAGACATTGCAATACTCTTCAAAAATATCTATTTACTTTCTTTCATCAATGATAAATTGATTGCTGTCCAATTCATGATAAATTATTTTTTAAAACATCTTTATTAAGGTCTTATTTATATGCCATAAAATCCATCCATTTTAGCTGTATAGTTCAGTGACTTTTAATATATTTATAGAGTTGTGGAACCATCACCTCAATCCAATTTGGGGACATTTCCTTCACCCCCAAAATCCTTTGTACCCATTTACAGTCATTCTATTTTCCCACTTAGTAAAAAGTCACCAATTTACTTTCTTTCACCCTAGATTTGCCTTTCCATGTATATTTCACATCAATGGAATCATACAATATGTGGTGTTTTGCAGCTGGCTCCTTTAACATTTTTGAGGTTCATCTATTTTTGTAGGATTTTTATGTAGTTAGTTGCTTTTTATTGCCTAATAGTATTTCATTCTATGGATATACAATATTTTGCTTATCCATTCACCAGTTGAGAGACATTTTGGGTAATTTCTATTATAAATAATGTTGCTATACATTGTGTACAAATCTTTGTGAGAATTTAATTTTTTTGAGAGATACCTAGGAATAGAATTGCTTGCTGGTATGATAAACTTATGTTTAATTTTTTAAGAAACTGACAAACTTTTTCAAAGTGGCTGCACCATTTTGCATACTAACCAGCAATGTATGAGGGTTGCAAATTGCAGTTTCTCCACATCCTCATCTGTCATCTATTTTATTATTGCCATCCTAGTGGGTGTGAAGTGACATCTCATTGTGGTTTTAATTTGCATTTGACTAAAGCTTTTGAGTATGTTTCATGAATTTATTGGCCATTCCTATTATCTTCTTTGGTGATGTGTCAATTCAAATATTCACCCATTTAAAAAATTGGGTCATTTCCCTACTTATTATCCATGATGTTCTTCAAATGCAAGTTCTTTCTTTATCAGATATAATCTGCAAATATTTTCTTCAAGCCATGACTGATTCTTAACTCATCTGGACATTGCTATGTGTTCTTACCACTCTTTTGTTTTGAAGTTTACAACACTATTTTTCTATTACTTGTTCACTCTCTTAGTTTATTCAGAGTTTCTGGAAGACAAAGTTATACCACCAATTGGTTAAAGAATTTTTATCAGTGAAATCTATATACATGATTAAATGTCCTGGCAGACCTTGACTTACTGCAATAACCTGGAAGGACAGACATCTGAGGACCAAATGTGTCAAGCGGATTCGTGCTGCACTGTTGTTCTTACCTGGGTTTGCAGGGACTTTTGCAGTGAGCACCTCACCTGGCCTTTCAGTGTGGGATTTATAATCTAAAACTGCATCTCGTTCTTACCAGCTGCTACTGCAAAGTAATTATCTTTGAGCATCCTATCAATATGTATCATGTGAATTAGGTCATTTAGAAGTTTCTATTACCAAGAGAGGCAAAAATGAGATAATTTTATTTTGCTCAAAACAGAAAGTATATTAATGGTGTCTCTCCACAGACTGCTATTTGTTCTCCTTGCCTCTGAATTTAGAACCAATTAAAAATAGAGCTCCTTTGTATGGGCGAAGTCTGTCTTAGTAAACTTACTCCAAGTTGAAGAGGAAGCACCTATTAGAAACCTCAATACAAGGAAGAGAAATAGGAAAGGCTGCATAGGGATATTTCCTTTAATGTCTTGATTCCAGCCAATGGAAGCCCATGGGCCAGTGGTTTCCAGACTCTTCCAATTATGCAACGACAGTTCACCCGTTGGAAACAGAGGGAAAGCCTTGTATATCTTCTTAATCCTTGCCAGACAGTGCATGTTTCCAGTCCTTTGACCCTTAGCAAGCGTGAAAAGAAGAAAATGGTTAACCCCCATATCTGTGGTATGAAGAGTCTAAGAGAACAATACCTTCAGCAGTCCCTATAAGGTGACTGAAAAGTAGGAACAAATTGTGTCATCTTTGTGACCAGTGAGAACACACTGCATGTTGTAACATACGCATTTGAGGTACCCTCTGAAGCCATTTCCTGTGTGGCTATTTAGATTTTTGTTTTGATTTTATCATCAGGAACATCAGCTGAAACCTGTACTGGCTTAATGGGATGCCACTTTTAGTCACCATTTATTTCCCTATCTTTTCCTACCGTGGCCACAATACTTCTATTGCTTTCTTCCAGAATTACAGTAGCATGTTGCCAGGGGCTATTGTAGGCTATAATCTAGTCTTATTGATGGTTGTAGTGGACAAGGACTGGTGGATGGGTAGCCTTGGCCTATACCTGATATTCAGACGGCATCATTGGGGGTCTAAAAATCAGTAACAAACAGGCAAGTTCAGGATGACTTAAGACTAGTGGCTCTGTGATTTTTACACTAAAGCTGAGTTTTTAACCTGGGCTCCAAGAATCAAAGGAGTCTATGAATGGGCTTTGGAAAGATTCATGAAGAATCCCCTCAAATCTGTTGGAAGTTTTCTGCTTATGTGCATAATATAGTATGAGAAGTAAAAAGCTTTCAACAGACTTTAAAAGGTTAGAAGCCATTGCTCTAGAGGCTCAACTTACTTATCCATTCTCCCACCCAGTAAAAAAAGTTATTGGATAAAGAGCCTCCAGCATTTTCTAGAATGGCTCTAGTGGGTAAGAATTAAGGGTAGGATGAAAATATAACTTATTATTTATAATGGGAAATTTTTGCTAATAAAAAGAGTGCTTACTGAATGAGGAACTGTAACAGTTGTAATTTGGAGGTATGGTCACTCTACTTATTGGGGCCTAAGAACCATTCATTCGGAGTCCTCCATGTACATCCCATAAATGTTTTTTAATATAACAAAGGCAGTCAAATGAATATGCATTCTCTCCTTTGCCCATCAAAGAGTAATGGCATGCTTTTATTAGTTTTCCATGCTGGATAACATATCACAAACGAAGTGGCTTAAAGCAGCATAAATTATTTATCTCACCATTTCCATGGTCAGAAGTCCAGGCACAGCTTAGCTGGGTGCTTGCTTCGCATCTTACATAGCTGTTGTCTAGATGTTTGCTGGGCTGTGATCCTTTCTGAAACTTGTGGTTCTCTTGCAAGCTCATGGTTGCTGGCAAAGTTCAGCTCCTTGTTCCAGTAAGACTGAGGCCTCCATATCCTTGCTGGCCATCAGCTGAGGACCACTTTCATTAACTAGAGGCTGCTATCAGATCCCTGCCACAAGGCTCTCTCTGTAGGCAGTTTACAACACGTCTCTTTGCTTCCTCGAGGCCAGCAGGTAAGCATCTCTTAGTTTTAATTTCTTCCTTCAGAGGCATCTGGGACTCACTTTTCAAGGGCTCCCCTGATTATGTCAGGCACACTCAGGATGATCTTTGACTAACTCGAAGTCAGCTTTTTCGAGACCTTACTGGGCACCTCTGCAAAATCTCTTTGCCTTTGCTATGTAACATACCTAACGACAGGAGTAAACTCCCATGATATTCACATAGGAAATTAAATAGGCCGCTTACAGGCAGTGGGAATCCCGAGTCCAGCTTATGCGCCTTCTGCCTATCACGGAGTCTAAGATGCGTTGTTTGGCAAGCGGCACCAGAGGCCGCTGCATGTATTCTCTGCTACTTCTCGGAGGGCCGGGCTTAATCACGGCTGAAATCCAGCTTCACAGGGAAGTTCACTATGTGAGAATCAAAGCTCTTTTCCTTTTCCACATAAATAATACTGAGATATAATTTTTGACTTCTGAAATCTTTTGTTGCTAATGTTAAATTCATAGTGTGGTCTTTCATCTTTACCTTTTCAGCTACTTACAGTGATAATGCTTTGTGCCTGTGTCTTTGTTTAGAAAGTGCTTCAAAAGTCAGCAGGCTGTAACATATGTATTTAAGTAGTCATTAAACGATCGTTTAGAGAGCTATTTACAGGCATGAAAAGGCTTTAAAATCTATTTTGAAGTGAAAAAGCAGGCTGCAAAAACTATGTATTCTATAATCCCATGTTTATTGTCACTTAGGTAGGTAGGTAGAAAGAAGAGGAGGAGGAAGGGAAGGAAGGAAAGAAATACAAGTATTAATGCAGTTAGGTGATTTATTTTTGTTTACCTTTATTAAAATTATTGCTTTATACAAATGGCTTGTGTGTAAGACTGTGTCTCAATGATACATCAGTAACTTGTGTAATAAGAATACATAATTGTTAACTGAAGAACCTGAAATCTTGTTCTTATAGCATTAGAGGGAAGAATGAGCAGTTTTCATGTAATATAACTATCTTGGCTTCCTGAACTACTTATAACATAATACTGTAAATGCTGGTTTTACAGCTTTTTAGTTTTGGAAAAGGAGATTAAAATAGATTATTATTTTTGTTGCAATTGAAGAACTGGGATGAAATCAGTAAAATGAGATTCGGTGAAGAAAGGTAACATGGCTCACTATGGGCGGAATAATTAAATGCACAAATACAGAATAAGGCACTGCTGACCTGGCAGGGCCACCAAAGAGATCTGGCGGTTAGGAGCAGTGGGTAAGAAACTGGGAATGAGTCAATCACATAACACAGAATGTTACTCTTTTAGAAAGTAAATGCTGTGGAGAACTGGATTGTATTCACAGAATATTGTACATAAAATGAGCCAGACCTATATAGAGTGCAAAGGCAACCAATAAAATATATTTTAATAAATGCCAAGGAAAAAGAGAAAAAAATCACATAATTATAGTTTAAATTAATAAACTTTTAATTAATGTGTCTGGACCAAAACACATTAAGATTGAAAGTTAGATCCTTCAGCTCTTAAATTTATAACAGGTTGAAAGCGTCTAACTTGCAATCTAACGTTATCAACTGCTGTCTCTTTAAAAGCAGACTTAGTTCAATTTTGAGTACTTTATGTTAAATGGAAAGCATAAACACATCATATATAAAACTGAAAAATGCTCACCATAATTTCTGACCATGATTACCTAAAGTATTGAAAGTATAATTTTATACTTTACTATTTCTTGAGAATCTATATTTAGTGTTTAAAATATAAGCTCTGCTATATACATACCAAGTAGATGTATGTGGAAGATTTTATATTCCCACTGAGAGAACATGTGCTAAAGGGAAAGACCAGGACAAGTATCTAGGAATCGCGTTATTAGTCGGTAATTCAGCCTGCTATAGAAATCTGCAGTTGGACTGGTGAAGCATATAGATTACATACAAAACTTATAAAAAAATGGCTAGCAGATAGATTCAAGATGGAGGTGTGAGAAGTGACATGGAGAACTCCTCCCCAAACCACAAATAGTACAAAAATATAGTTAATTAATACAACTAACCCTAAAACAAGAAGAAAGAAGGCTGAACCAGACTGCATACAGACTTCACAAACAGAGCAGACCTCACAAAACAGGGTAACCCACAAAAGCCTTAATTCGGTGGGACCCAAGCCCTTCCCCCACCCCAGCTCACCGGCAGGAGGAAGAGAAACAGAATGGGGAGGGGATGGAAGTCTGGGACTGCTGAGCACCTAGGCCTGGAGATCTGCTTTGTGAGTGGAAGCCTATACTGTGTGGTGCACTGGATGTTGGGGAGCTCGGACAGGCGGAGGGTCTGGGAAACTAACATTCCAGCCATTGGTGGAGGACGGGATCCACACCCGGCCGCTCTGTGTCAGAGAAAGGGTGGGCAGTCTGAGAGGCTTCCTGGCAGTGAGAGGGCTGCTGAAGGGGCGGAGTTTGCACGGAGCTTGCTGCGCAGGAGAAGGGTGAGCTGGACAAGGTTGTCTGGGTGTGCTCTGCCCAGCTGGTTGGGAGCTTTGAGGAGCTTCAGGTGCTCCATCCCCCTGGCTGCCTACTCAGCTCTGAGGCCCCCCCACTGTGACACACAGCCTGCCGAGACTTTCTCCTGGACTGCCGGCACCTGCTCGCAAACCAGCAGTCACTGCGCTGGTGTCAGGCAAGACAGAGGGAGGCCCCGCCTACAACAGCTAGAGATACAAAGCACAGAGGCTTACACATGTCTGCTTGGCCCACTGGCTCTGACACTGGACACAGGGACCACAGACGGGAATCAGGAAACAGAACTTTCCTCTGCCAAGGCACCAGCTCCACTCCCCTACCATCCCCAACCTCACTCTAGGGGCTGAGCAGCTACAGAGACTGGAGCTTCTGCACACTAGTGGGCACCAAACAGAAATATGAAATGTCAAAAGAACATGGTTCAGACCAAAATCTCACAAACCCCAGAAATACAGCCAAATGAAACTGAATTCACCAATCTTCCTGAAAGAGAGTTCAAAGCAAAAATTATAAACATGCTTATGGAGGTACAGAAAAATATTCAAGAACTCAGGAACAAATTTAAGTTGGAGATTCCATCATTAAGAAATTCCATATCTGAAATGAAACAAACATGGAGGGATTTAAAAGCAGATTAGATGTAATGGAAGAGACGGTAAATGGAACAGAAATTAGAGAAGAGGAATACAAAGAAGTTGAGGCACAGAGAGAAAAAAGAATCTCTAAGAATGAAAGAATATTGAGAGAACTGTGTGACCTATCCAAACGGAACAATATTCGCATTATAGGGGTACCAGAAGAAGAAGAGAGAGAAAAAGGGATAGAAAGTGTCATTGAGGAGGTAATGGCTGAAAACTTCCCCAATCTGGGGAAGGAGATAGTCTCTCAAGCCATGAGGTGCACAGATCTCCCAACACAAGGGACCCAAGGAAGACAACATCAAGACATATAATAATTAAAATGGCAAAGATCAAGGATAAAGACAGATATTTAAAAGCAGCTAGAGAGAGAAAAAAGATCACATACAAAGGAAAACCCATCAGGCTATCATCAGACTTCTCAACAGAAACCTTACAGGCCAGAAGGCAGTGATGCGATGTATTTAATGCAATGAAGCCAAAGGGCCTTGAACCAAGAATACTCTACCCAGAAAGGTTATCATTTAAATTTGAAGGAGGGACTAAACAATTTTCAGATAAGCAAAAGCTGAGAAAATTTACCTCCCACAAACCACCTCTATAGTGCATTTAGGAGGGACTTCTATAGATGGAAGTATTCCTAAGGCTAAATAGATGTCACCCAAGGGAAGACAAAAAGTACAGAATATGATTCATAACATACAAAGAATGGAGGAGGAAGAAAAAGGAGGAAATAAAAAGAAGCTTTAGGTTGTGTTTGTAATAGCATACAAAGTGAGTTAAATTAGACTGTTAGATAGTGTTATCTTGAACCTTTGGTAACCATGAATCTAAGGCCTGCAATGGCAATAAGTACATACCTATCAATAATCACCCTAAATGTAAATGGTCTGAATGCACCAATCAAAAGACATAGAGTCACTGAATGGATAAAAAAAAAACAAGACCCATCTATAAGCTGCCAACAAGAGACTCATTTCAAACCCAAAGACATATATAGACTGAAAGTAAAGGGATGGAAAAAGATATTTCATGCAACTAATAGTGAGAAAAAAGCAGGAGTTGCAGTACTTCTATCAGACAAAATAAACTTCAAAACAAAGTCACAAGAGACAAAGAAGGACATTACGTAATGATAAAAGGGTCATCCAACAAGAGAATATAACTATTAAAAATATCTATGCACCCAACACAGGATCACCTACATATGTGAAACAAATACTAACAGAATTACAGGGGCAAATAGAATGCAATGCATTCATTTTGGGAGACTACAACACACCACTGACTCCAAAGGACAGATCAACCAGACAGAAAATAAATAAAGAGACAGAGGCACTAAACAACATACTAAACAGATGGACATAACAGACATTTACAGAACACTCCATCCAAAAGCAACAACATACACATTCTTCTCAAGTGCACATGGAACATTTTCAAGAACAGATCATATACTAGGCCACAAAAAGAACCTCAGTAAATTCAAAAAGATCGAAATTGTACCAACCAGCTTCTCTGATGACAAAGGTATTAAACTAGAAATAAATTATACAAAGAAAATGGAAAAACCCCACAAACACATGGAGGCTTAATAACATGCTCCTAAATAATTAATGGATCAATGACCAAATAAAAACAGAGATCATCAAGCAATATATGGAGACAAATGACAAAAATAATTCAACACCACAAAATCTGTGGGACGCAGAAAAGGCTGTGCTAAGAGGGAAATATATTGCAATACAGGCCTACCTCAGGAAAGAAGAAGAATCCCAAATGAACAGTCTAAACTCACAATTAATGAAATTAGAAAAGGAAGAACAAATGAGGCCCAAAGTCTAGAAGGAGGGACATAATAAAGATTAAAACAGAAATAAATAAAATTCAGAAGAATAAAACAATAGAATCAATGAAAGCAGGACCTGGTTCTTCGAGAAAATAAACAAAATAGATAAATCCTTAGCCAGACTTATCAAGAAAAAAAAAGAGTCTACACACATAAACGGAATCAGAAATGAGAAAGGAAAAATCACTACAGACACCACAGAAATACAAAGAATTATGAGAGAATATTATGAAAAATTATATAGTAACAAACTGGATAATCTAGAAGAAATGGACAACTTTCTAGAAAAATACAATCTTCCAAGGCTGACCAGGAAGAAACAGAAAATCTGAATAGACCAATTACCAGCAAAGAAATTGAATTGGGAATCAAAAAACTACCTCAGAACAAAACTCCTGGACCAGATGGTTTCACTGCTTAATATGATCAAACATTTAATGAAGACCTAATACCCACCCTCATTAAAGTTTTCCAAAAAGTAGAAGAGGAAGGAATACTCCCAAACTCATTCTATGAGACCAACATCACTCTAATACCAAAACCAGGCAAAGATACCACAAAAAAAGAAAATTAAAGACCAATATCCCTGATGAACATAGATGCAAAAATACTCAACAAAATATTAGCAAACCGAATTAAAAAATACATCAAAAAGATCATCCATCATGATCAAGTGGGATTCATCCCAGGGATGCAAGGATGGTACAACATTCGAAAATCATCAACATCATCCACTACATCAACAAAAAGAAGGACAAAAACCAGATGATCATCTCCATACATGCTGAAAAAGCATTCAACAAAATTCAACATCCATTCATGATAAACCTCTCAAGTACCTCAACATAATGAAGGCTATATATGCAAACCCACAGCCAACATTATACTTAACAGCAAGAAGCTGAAAGCTTTTCCTTTAAGTTCAGGAACAAGATATTTTATTCAACATAGTTCTGGAGGTCCTAGCCATGGCAATCAGACAAAACAAAGAAATAAAAGGCTTCCAGATTGGTAAGGAAGAAGTCAAACTGTCCCTGTTTGCAGACGACATGATAGTGTACATAAAAAAGCCTAAAGAATCCACTCCAAAACAACTACATCTAATATCTGAATTCAGCAAAGTTGCGGGATACAAAATTAATATACAGAAATCTGTTGCATTCCTATACACTAACGGTGAACTAGCAGAAAGAGAAATCAGGAAAACAATTCCATTCACAATCACATCCAAACGAATAAAATACCTAGGAATAAACCTAACCAGGGAAGTGAAAGACCTATACCCTGAAAACTACAAGACACACTTAAGAGAAATTAAAGAAGACACTAATAAGTGGAAATTCATCCCATGCTCTTGGCTAAGAAGAATTAATATTGTCAAAATGGCTATCCTGCCTAAAGCAATCTACAGATTCAATGCAATCCCTATCAAAATACCAGCAGCATTCTTCAATGAACTAGAGTAAATACTTCTAAAATTCATATGAAATGACAAAAGACCCCGAATAGCCAAAGCAATTCTGAGAAGGAAGAATAAAGCAGCGGGAATTACACTCCCTGACTTCAAGCTCTACTTCAAAGCTACAGTAATCAAGACAATTTGGTACTGGCAGAAGAACAGACCCATACACCAGTGGAACAGAATAGAGACCCCAGATATAAACCGAAGCAATGGTCAACTGGTATATGATAAAGGAGACATGGATATACAGTGGAGAAATGACAGCCTCTTCAACAGCTGGTGTTGGAAAAACTGGACAGTTACATGTAAGAGAATGAAACTGGATTACTGTCTAGCTCCATACACAAAAGTAAACTCAAAATGGATCAAAGACCTGAATGTAAGTCATGAAACCATAAAACTCTTGGAAAAAAATATAGGCAAAATCTCTTGGACATAAACATGAGAAACTTCTTCATGAACATATCTCCCTGGGCAAAGGAAACAAAAGCAAAAATGAACAAATGGGACTATATCAAACTAAAAAGCTTCTGTACAGCAAAGGACACCATCAGTAGAACAAAAACACATCCTACAGTATGGGAAAATATATTCATAAATGACATATCCGATAAGGGGTTGACATCCAAAATATATAAAGAGCTCACGCACCTCAACAAACAAAAATCAAATAAGCCAATTAAAAAATGGGCAGAGGAGCTGAACAGAAACTTCTCCAAAGAAGAAATTCAGATGGCCAACAGGCACATGAAAAGATGCTTCACATCACTAATCATCAGAGAAATGCAAATTAAAACCACAATGAGATAACACCTCACACCAGTTAGGATGGCCAACATCCAAAAGACAAACAACAACAATTGTTGGTGAGGATGTGGAGAAAGGGGAACCCTCCTGCACTGCTGGTGGGAATGTAAACTAGTTCAAGCATTGTGGAAAGCATTATGGAGGTTCCTCAAAAAACTCAAAATAGAAATACCATTTGACCCAGGAATTCCACTCCTAGGAATTTACCCTGAGAATGCAGCAGCGCAGTTTGAAAAAGACAGATGCACCCCTATGTTTATCACAGCACTATTTACAATAGCCAAGAAATGGAAGCAACCTAAGTGTCCATCAGTAGATGAATGGATAAAGAAGATATGGTACATATACACAATGGAATATTATTCAGCCATAAGAATAAAACAAATCCTACCATTTGCAACAACGTGGATGGAGCTAGAGGGTATTATGCTCAGTGAAATAAGCCAAGCGGAAAAAGACAAGTACCACATGATTTCACTGATCTGTGGAGTATAAGAACAAAGGAAAAACTGAAGGAACAAAATAGCAGCCGACTCACAGAACCCAAGAATGGACTAACAGTTACCAAAGGGAAAGGGACTGGGGAGGATGGGTGAGAAGGGAGGAATAAGGGGGGAAAAGGGGCATTATGATTGGCATACATAATGCAGCGGCAGGGGACACGGGAAAGGCAGTATTTATAGAGAAGACAAGTAGTGATTCTATAGCACCTTACTATGCTGATGGACAGTGACTGTAGTGGGGTTGGTGGGGGGGACTTGATAATAGTGGGCCTGGTAACCATAATGTTGTTCTAGTGATTGTACATTAATGATACCAAAATAAATAAATAAATGAAAAAAATGGCTAGCAACTGCTGAGGTAGATTCTTACATATAATTTCAGAAGCTGTATTATGGTACATCATATTCTTGAGAGGTAAGCAAACTAAGTCTTCTCTGCTCTTGTGGATCTAGTCAATGTTTTCACTTTCTAAACGACGAAACCAGCACCAGCGACATAATAGTGCCTTTAGTTCCTCTCCACAAGAATATTTTCTGTACATTCTTTCTGGAAAAGAGTTTGGTTCCTAAATTATTTTGAGAAATGGACCAAGCACAGGATTTGGATTTAGAAGATACAGTCCTAGCAGCCCCAACTAGCTCTATGATGAAAATCACGTTATTTCTCCAAGTCACAACTCACAGGCTTTGCTGAGGATAAAGAACATTTGACATGTAGATGGTCATGGGCGCTCACTGGTGGTCTTTACTGCTGCCACTTCATTGCTCAAGAACTTACAGCACTTTCCTTTCCGGTTTCTTCTTCGCTTTTTTAAATTACAAAATAATCCATGTCCAACAATATGTCTTGTATGTCTCTTCTATGATACAAGACGATCTCTTGTTTGTTCTTGTATGATATCCAAGTCTTTCAGCCTAACTTTCAAGTCAAAACAGTATACATTTGAATTCATACTGTGTGCCATGATGTGGCATATAGAGAAAAGTTTGAATGTGCTTCCTCTTTGAGGTGGGGGCTCATGCTAGAGTTGTTGAGATGATATACAAACCAATGGTATCAGAATTTCCTAAATTAAGTAACAGCTCCAAATCTAAAGGCCAGCTTAAACTGTAACTATAATCCCCTCTCCACACTGCCCAGTCTCTTTTCCTCCTCGACAGGTGCATTATTTCTCATAATTTCTTTTACACTGACCTTCAATTTTAAGAAAATCAATCTGCTCATCTTTCCTATGTACCACCTCCATGAATTTCTCTCTATGCCTTTGAAAATGACATACCCATCCCCTTTATCCACTTTATCACATATAAAAGGTTACTTCTATCAAAAACCAGTTCGCACAATTAGCTGATATATCCATCAGTGTATGGTGTTTTTTGTTGCTGCTTTTTTTGGGTGTGTGTATACCTTTTGGGGGGGCATTTTCTTTTCCCTAGCTGGATTGTAAGTTCTCTGATAATATTTGGCATTTAATAAATTTTGATTAAATGAATTAATGAATATGTTGTTAGTCAACTGCTTAATTTTATAACATAACTAAACATTCTTATCAGTCTTAGGATTTTAGTGGAAGAGGGACTAACCACTTATTAGGAGTTTCTTATGCATCTAACAATCACGAAATGTTCTTTTAAGTTCAGAGAAAAATTTCTTTTGACTGAACTATATTAATTCCTTCTAGGTCACTTAAAATAATTTATAATTATAAATTTAATATTGTCATTATAAAGGGTTAGAAAATAAGAAACAAGTAAAATGCAAATCACCTCTAATTCTGCCGAAGAAACTAACAATATTAGATTTATACATCTAATCTTATATATCTTCTTTTACTATTTTATCATAAGCATTTGCCTATTTTTATTAGTCTCAGAAAACATTTTTAGTGACTACAAATTTCCTTATTGTAAGGGTCTTGAATTTATTCTCCTACTTTAATGTTATTTGCATTTCTCTGCCACTTTCACCTTAAAATTTAGTGTAACAGTAATGTGAAAAAATATGTTAATGTTTCTCGGTATGAGATTCTTAAAGCTATTATTGAATAAAAAAGAATATTCTAAAAGTCTTTTAATAGAAATTGCCAAATTGCCTTTAGATTCCTCCCAACAGGATAAGAATGCCCATTTCACTGTATTTTCATCTGGGCCATATTTTAGCAAAATAAATCCAATAGAAGGAATTGGGGAATGTGACTTTGAAAAACATAAGACAATTTTAGCTTTCCTTCAAAAATCTTGGGTATCTTTGGGTTTGTCTAAATATTTAAGTTCTGCTTCCAATAAAATCATCTGCTTCTTTGTCTAGATTTTCTATGCAGTTCATGCCTTTGAAGCACGGAGTGACCATGAACTCAGCCTTCAAGAATACCAAAGAGTCCATATAATTAGATTCTGTGACCTAAGTGGCAATAAAGAATGGTGGCTAGCTGAAGCTCAAGGGCAGAAAGGGTATGTGCCAGCTAACTACCTTGGGAAGATGACTTATGCTTAAGAAAATAAGTCTTTGACATTTTTTTTCTGGCAAGTTGTTGATTGACTACCTCATAAAACTGACATTGCAAAATGTTGACCTAGAAATGAAGAACCCTCCATACTATGTGAACGGATACTGTATCAGGTTTTAAGGAAGACTGTGCTTCCTAACAAGAATATTTCAAATGTATTGTGCAGAATAAATGTTGGAGACACTAACCAAACAGAAACAGCAAAACAGTCCAAGTTCCAACTGTCAATTACTTAAAAGTGGAGATCTTTGAAAGGGTAAATGTGATTTTATCACAAAAGATTGGCTCTAAGGTTAAGATATTTTCAATTTGCCATATTTTATTTTACTATTTTACATATCTTGTCTCAAGTATGTTTTTGGTTTTCATATTTGTCTCTCTTTTGCATATGCATGCATGTATATACACACACACATATATGCCATATTAATTATAGTTTATATTATATAGTATATTATATAGTGTACTATATTATATAGTATTATATATAGCATATATAGTATATCTGTATATATATACATATACATACATACATATACAGTATACTAAATACACAACCAAGAATTGATTAATTAGCAGCCAACTGTCTTTGATGTGAGCCTCTTTTCAATGTTTTGAAAGAAAAAAACCCTGATCAACATGATAATAGTATCTTTTATTGAATGAATACATGCCAGACCTTGTCCTAAATGCTTTACGTGTGGTAACTTATCCGATACACCGTTATGAGGGCGCTGTAGCCCAAGGAGGTTAAGTAATCCAGCCCAGGTCACACGGCTCGTGAGCAGCAGGACTGGGACAGGCCTGTCTGGTTCTGGGGTCCATACTCCTAACTACTACGATGTGCCAGCCCTCCAGGAGTGTGTGCATTTGTGATTACAAATTACAAATTGCAAAGCATTTAGTTATACAAATAGTGGATACTGATGAGGACAATTTTCTTCTCAGATTCTTCTTAAATTCTCATATTTAATTATTGAGAAGTTTTTCAAAATCACGGGCTAAAAAGAACTTCCATGTAGCCTACAGAAAATGAGGTATCTAGGTTTGCTATTTTTATTGTTTTGCTCAAACATCGAAGTATAATTATTTTAAAACAATCCTACATGATTGCTCTTGATACTTGAATAAGGAAATATTTTTGGATCGCTCAATCATTTGGATGATGAAAGGGAAATGCATTCCATATTCTAAGCCAAGATGTAAACATTTTTAGTTGCCGATTTTTACTTAGATAAGGCAGGCATTGAAGATAACATTTTTGGTGACACAATGTCCTGGGACACTAAACACTCATTTGGAAATAGCTCAGAATTGTTCTCTACTAGTTCAGGCATATTTTGTCAAAACATTTTATTTAACTAAAGATGCTTCTTTGGAATAGAAAAAAGATTAAGTTTGACTTGGTGGTTTCCTTTAAAAACCAAAATAAAGTGGACTTTCATTGTCCATATAAAATGTGTTAATACAGCATTAAAATTTAAGATTAGATCGATATTTTGGAAGATTTGATCTCTATAATGCATATTGTTACATATATTACAAAGGAATAAAATAATGAAGACTGCTGCTTTTCAGAGGGCTACTGTCTTTAACATAACATATAAGACATGTACAACAGAAATTTATAATACATTTACATGACAAAAATTTACATTTTACAGCATTGTGGTTCTAAAATTCTTAATCTAAAAATGGTTTCATAAGGTTCTACTGGTAAGTTGTTCTTCCATAAGACATCTTGAGTTGGGTACCAAAGATTCTCTTACTATATAGGGACTTTTTATGTCTTTTAAATAGTCCTTTGTACCCAATAGTGAAACCTAAGTAAATTTGTTTGCCTAGGGTAAAGCAAAAAGAAATCCAAATTTGCTACCTGTGGAAACCATGAACATGCCCAAACCAAAATAATGGGGAAATTATACATATGTGTGTGTGTGTATATATATATATATATATGATTTATATTTAAGTTTTTTAATTAGTTGTGACCTAAACATTCCCCCCAAAATGAGAATTAAATAAGTAGCACATATTTTTCTGGCTGAAATAAATCACTAGATGTGTATGAGAACTTCTGTCTACATGTGTGGTCCTAGGATTGATGCTTCCTGTCTGACCTTTGAAGAAACACACCACTAAATTCACAACTGCAGTAAGTTGCTGAGCAACAGCTATAATGAAGCCACCGACTGCAGTCCACCATTATTATGAACATATGTTACTATAAAACTATTGTTGCTATTTTTAAAATACACCTACATTTCATTTCCCTTTTAGGCTTTTTTCTTTTAATATTATACAATATCCTCATTTTCTGGGTATGTTGTTTAAAATCAAATAATTGTAATTTTGAGGACAGACATTGTTTTCTTGGGCCTAAAGGAAATAAAATCCCAAGATAGTTATGATGTGAAAAAGTCTTCAAGAAGTTTAGAAAGATGTAACAATGTCATCAGTAATTTTAATTAAGGTGATGTATACTAATGAAATTATTTTATATTTTTTTAAAGTAAATGTTATTGTACAGTACAGAATTTTCTGAAATTTTTTTTTCAAGGATGAAGGGGAAATTTTGTGGTTGTTTTACTCTGTAAAACAAATAAAGTGTATGTAAACATTTTATTTGGTATTTATTTTTAAGTACAGATGCTCTAAACTAATATTATATATAAAAAAGTTTAGAAATCCTAAAAAATCCAGTCATAAAAAATCACCATGAGTCCTTAAATCAAGAGAAAAAATCAGAAAGCCACTACTTGAACATTCTTTATAGTTCAAGAAAATATCTTTTTAGTATTCATTAGTATAAAACAATTCTATGAAGGTTGAGCTGTGCAACAGAAATGTAATGCACATTGTTAATCACATAAATGCAGCGCTGTGAACTTCAAATGCTAATATATTCCATATTTTGTCTAAAATATAACTTGGATTTTTAGAGATGGCTATAAGTCCCTGTCACCTTTGTGAGGAATAGTTGCAGATGATTAAAAAAATTAGTGTTTTCACTACTGAAACTCTTCACTTTTCCCATAAGCTTCATAGATATGGATAAACCTCTCAGAGCAATGTGACTGAAGAGAAGAAATCTTTATAGTCTAAGATGGCAAGAAAATCACTTTATTTAAATCCCATTTGTCCTAACTACGGTTTCTTATGGTACTCAACGCACTGCTCAATATTGAATAATCCTAGACCTCACGAAGTTCAAGCCGAAGTAGACACTAATTTACATTATAGTTGATGAGGAAGTAATTAAGTCTCATTGACTGGAAGGACACAAGACTTTATATTCTCTGGGCTATACTACTGCTTGTAGAATGTTACTATTTTTAAAGTCTAATATTTTCAGTTACCTTGCTCCTATACAAACTAAATAATACATATATAAAAACTCAGCCATCAAATTCTCTGTGATCTACATTATTCCAATATAATAAAATTTCACTTCAGGGATACTATAACTCAAGCTGAGTCTCTGTAGGCCAGCTGCTGCTTTCATGATATTACACTCTGACGTACAGACAAGATTTGCTTTAGTTTTTTTAGGAAAACAAGTCAAACTTTAGCTCATGGACTGGAATGAGATGTTCCTGTTAAAAAACCTGGAGGGCATATTCTTAGTAAATTAAATAAAGTTCATCTTATTTTTAAAAAATACTATGGTATGTAAATGTATTTATGGCTTTCTTTCATTGCTTATATCATTTTTATAATTACTGCATTAATATAAACTTATTTTTATAAAATTATGTATTTCCTATTTAACTTGTGGTCATCACAGTATACTTTATAATCTCAGTTACTAATAAACGGTACTATTGCTAAGAAGAGTCAGACTCACCTAACCTTTGACTATTAGATGCCTTCCGTTTTATCTCATTAGCTGTCATCTACGTTTTATAGAGGAAGAAACTGAGGATCACACAGCTAATTCAGGGAGGAACTGGGACTCAAAACTGGTCTTCTGACTCTAAGTCCGTGTTCTCTCAGTATTTTCCCTTTTTTTTTAAGTCACTAAAATCTATGGTTAATCTAACAGAAAGCACAATATGCAAAACAGAAATGTGACATTGAACAAATTTCCACTAAAACGGGACTTGAATTTACAATCCTGAAAACTTACTTGTTGGCTCACCTACGTATCTTGTCTGTTCAGTCACTGACCCAATAAATATGTATTGACAGCTACAGTGGGAATACAATGGTGTGCAAGGTAAACAAGATCCCTGCCCTCATTTATATTTAAATTAGGTAGCAGGAAAAAATAAATAACATTATATAATACTATTAACATAAAGCTGGTCACTTTCATCACAAGCTCAGTTAAAATGCCTTGTAGTTCATAATATGGAAAAATTAAGGTCTAAGAGCTACTTAAGACAAACTCTATACTAAATATACCAATAAAATACCAAACTGAGTTATATTCATTACTAGATGTATGCATACTTACACATATGTGCAGATTCTAAATATATACTTATACTCACATATAATCTATACAAAGAGACACACTCAGTGAAGATAAATTACTTCCTAAACAAGTCTCCTAAAATCCTCTCTGAAGTTCAATAGAAATGAAAATAATGGCTTCTCTTTTCAACTGTATCCAGCATATAAATTCTATGATGGGATATAATTTTCTACCTCCAGTGTGCAAACTGTGTGTATTACTGTTTTAACTTATTGTAGGTACTGAGGTTACACAAATTTACTACAGTTGTTGAGCTGAGCTTGAAGTTGTTTTATCCAGTTTAGTCCAACTGACCCTGACCCATAAAAAAGTAATGATGGATTTTTTTGGGGGGGGTCTTTTTACTGTAAAGAGGAGTTGGGGTTGATTCCAAATTGATGTTTAATCAACAGCTTCTCAAAACAAAAACATCTGCAGACCGATTTTAAACATGTAAAGGAATGTTTACTCCACATATAATGGGAGTAATGGGATTATTTCAATCTTGAATTCTACTTAACAGGAATAATTTAGGTGCTATTGTTTAACAGCGTAGTTTAAAATAATAGCTGTCCTTCGAACAAGCTGAATTTTAAAAAATTTATCGTAACAGAAATCATTTATCTATGTATCTTAAAGTAATGATGTTAGAAAAATCTAGGGATTAAGAGAGAGAGTTTGAGATTAGACGTTTGAAGAGTGAAAATTTGGTAACACATCAAAGTTGAAGGAACAAGGCTGTCCATGGTCTAGTGATCGTGGACATTTTTTGGACTTCCAGTTTCTGGGTGAAATGAAGTATTCATGAGGTACAAAATGGCTGCTGCACTGTGTTGTAATAAACTTTCTCTGACCCAGAAATCCTCATATCTTCTGAAAGAATATATATGTAAAATAATGGTAGGCTGGTTTGTTAGCTTGCAAGGCAAAGCTCAAACTCGTCACACTTCCTGACTTAACAATGTACACACACATACTTCAAAATAATTGCAAGATTTAATCATTTTACAGGAGCTTCCTGTATATATAAAATAAGCTAAAATAAGGTAAAGCACCATAACATTTTTGGGCTGAAGAAAGAACACAGCCTTTTTTGATGGTGTAGGAAAATACTATCAGTATGTTAAAAGTCAGAAATTATCCATCCACAAAAACTCTTGGAATATTTTGCTCAAGAATTCTCAGGAATGTGTACAACCAGAATAAAAATGGAACATTTATTAAGTATATTCTATGTGCATATGTTGCACTAGCAACGTGAGAAGTGGGCAATGTGAAATGTATTACATTAAAAAGGCATGGGAGTTCACAATCCATTGGAAGAGATAAATTCCTAATTGATATGAGATGAAAAAGGCAAAGATATAATAGAGGAATATGAGAAATCAATTATGAAAAACTAATTTTTAAAAAGGGGAGATAAATATTTTGGGGGAGGGCGAAAGCCAATGGAATGAGGCTAAAGGATATCCAGATAGTGGAGGAAAAGTATACAACTTCTTAACTGGGCCACCCCTGCTGCCTTGTAAAGCACCTTATCAAGCAGAATCAGTTCTTGGAGTTTTGCTCAAGATGAACTATTTCTTTTTCTTTTTTTAAAGTTCACGTATGCTACCAATCTTATGGAATCCAAGTTCTAATCAAGAATTAGTCTAATCATTGTTTTCACACCCAATACAAATTGTTAAAAATGTTAAGCAGACTTAAAATGAAAAAGATTTCCAAGTTTTGCTAAATAATAGCATTTTAAGGTAAGAAATAGTAGAAATTTCATTATGAAGATTTTTATTAAATTATGTATTACAGTTTATGTCCTAAATAGTATGATTTTAATCGTTAGGTTAATGTGATATAAAAACCTACTCGGCCACGTTACTTCTTGAGTTTCTTTTGGGCAGCTTTCTTCTTGACCATCTGCAACCGCTTCATGGCATTGAGCTGTGACTCTTGTGAGGTTGGACCTTTAAGGGATGTTGAGGGTGAGCTGCTTGATTCTGAAGTGGTTTTGCTAGTGGCACTTCCACTGGGCCCTGGTGCCCCACTATTTCCATTCCCAGTTAGTTGGCTGCAGCTTCCTGCAACTACACTACTCGGACTAGGAAGACCTACTTTGCTAACATTGTCACAACTAACTGAGCGACTAAGGCCAGTTTTGCCCAAAGTTAGAGGGGGAGGTGGTTTCAATGGCACAGTGGGTGCAGTGCTGTTACTGGAACCTAGTTTGGAACCTATTCCACCTTTGGATGATGTTCCCAGACCAGGCAAACCCACAGGCTTCTGGTTAGCTGATGAGGTAGCAGGTTTCCCACTATTGTTTTGGGTTGTTGAACTTAATTTTGCTGTTGAGGGACCAGCAGAGGAAGTTTTGGCTGCAAAAGCTGCCCATCCAGTTAGACCACTAGTTACTGAAGAGGAAACACTGGTACTAGAAGAATTTCCTGAAATAACCGTGGATGTCTAAAAAACAGTAAGATAAATATTACATTAGAGCCAAGTATAATTAATACCTAATATAATAGTCAAATATATAACAAGCTTAATTCCTGGACTTTTTATACAAGTAATGACTTGTAAAATTTAGATCACACTATCAAAATTAAATTCTTATGAAATTGATTTGAATAAACACATACAACAAAACTTATTGATAGCTAATGGGCACTACCATTTCCAAAGCAGAAATTTTGGAATGCCGTGTTCTTGTTCTAAAGATTCCAAAAAAGACATATATGGAATTCCTTTTTGAAAACTGCTTTAAGATTCAGTTATAAGCCATATCAGAAAATCAGATTTAATGCTTTAACTTGTTTTCCACCTAAGAAGGTTTTTCTAGCCCAGTAGAACATCTAATTCTTTAGACTTTACCCCAAATGACTTGTGAATCGAATCAAAAATAGAATTCATTCTTAATGGACAAAAAAGCTTACACCCAGGACATTCAGCTGTTGGAGATAAAGAGATTTACTGAATAGCTAACTATTGAGTGAATGTATTGAGATTTTGAAGCCATTTTTTTTTAAAGTCCCCCCCAAATGCTGAGCAAGGAGCTACTGTACTGAAAAATATATACCAATGTGCATCAGTAACTGCTTGGAATTATACAATTCTGGTGACATATTAAAAAGGTCTCATTACTTTATTTTCATAATCTGTCCATGTTTCCGTTGACTCTATCACACAAGAGATGCCTAATTCTGTATAAAGCGTTTTAAGAACTGCCTCAAAAGTTGCAGTTACATTTTGGGTAGGTCTGACTCACTCCCAGATGTATTTTTAAAGGTATAACATTTCAATTTCTCTAATTAACCTTTTTTGGCCATTCAAAAGCTAACAGTAATATCAATGTCACTATATAAATAACTGTTGCTTTTATCACACAAGAACAAATTTTTTTTACCTTCACATTAGGCAAAAATGTTCTTTGTTCAAGTTAGTTACGTGTTGAACTTCTCACCGGCACTCTTTCTACCTTCATATTCTTAAGAAGATTCACCAAAGTGTTAAATTCACACATAGGTAAAAGATAAAGTCTTACAAATAGTATCTTACTTAAAAATATGGTAGTTACCATACTAAAATATATCCAGTTACATTTTAGAACTGAACTCTGAAGAACTGACAGAAACATTTTTAGTTCTTAAGAAGTAGCTTTCAATATTCTTTTTATGTAAACATTTTTAACCAATGTGAGAAGTAATCAAAATAGAATGCTTTAATATCTTTATTTTATAAGAGGAGGAGTCCAGATTTTTGTTCATATACTCTGAAAAATGACAGGATTTTTTACAGTAACATCATACAAAAACTATCTCATAAAGTTATCTGGAGAAAGTAAACTTTACATAAATTATAAATTCCTAGAGGAATGCATACAGGTAATGAGAAAAAGTTAGTCAAGAAAGCAAAAGGACACAGGTGTAGTAAACTTTTAATTTTCAGTTACGAAAGATCTTTTTTCTATTAAACATAAAAGTGTCTGCCGTATGGCTAAATGATACTTCAACAAATTTCACAAAAGAAAACTCATCTGAAGTAGTTAAAAAGACCAATACTCACAAAATACAAATGAGAATGCAAGTTCTGTGTGTATAGCATTTTAATTTAATGGCTTACTTTTACTGTATTGCTTTTCAACAAATGAGAGACAGCTTATACTACAGTCATGAAATGCAAAAGTAAAATAACACAAACAATAGAGACCAGTAATTTCTTACTATTTCAGTGTAGAAAATAAATTTCTCAACTGTTTTTAAGTGTAAGTATTTTCTTGCCCACTACCCTACTTAGAAAGCCATTTGCTTTTTATATATGAATGGGAAGAAATTCTTTTCATAGTAAGAATTTATTCACTTTTATCATAAAAATGCCACAACCTCTTAATCAGAACATGACAGCCAAGGCCTTTAATTTATTTGCTATAAAATTATTTTGTGTTGAATTTCCTAAAAATAAACTTCAGTAGTAACAGGTTAGTATAAAAATCTACCTAAAAGTGATTTAAGTATAGAATAAAGCAACATTAGTTAATTTCAATAAATTAATTCTTACTTCTATTCCAATTCACCAAGTTTCTGTATGAAAAATCAGTAACAGATAACCTTTGGATGTGAACTCTTCCCTGGTAAATTAAAAAAAAAAAATCTGGAAATAAAATGATCAACATCTTCTCAGAGTTCTTTATATTCATATTCTTTCTCATCACACTAAGGTTCTTGATTTTTGCTTCATATGTTCACTTAAACAAGGTAATATCCTTTGTTTCCTCGGGTCAACCTTTGAGAATTTGGGGCTAATATTTTTTTCTTCCATTTTTAGTACTCTGCTTAAGATTGGAATGTGTAACTCAGTAAAAGCATGCTTTTTGTTATAAAGTTAGATTAGAAAATTATTTCATCCTGATATCAAGTGCCAGGATAATAATAATAATGTTATGTGATTTCAAGGATGCAAACCTATGAATGAAAAAGGTAATACTCTCAATAGATAATCTAGCCCCTTAAAAAAGAGGCAGGTACCATGAAAGTTCATGATAATAAAGGAACAAAAATTAGACAAAGCAAGAAAACTTCTTCAATAGCTAATAAATTCAGAGAAAAAGAGCTACAGGGCCAATAAATGCAAGTAATGTGAGGAGCATAATTATTGCAGCAGAGGGCAGAAGTATTTAGCATTTAAACCAAATTCCTAATTGGAGATAAATGTCTGAGTACATAGGAATGGTAAGGAATATCATTTTAAAATGCTCATAGACAGTTCCTAATTGTGATAAAAAGAGAAATTGCAGAGTTAGAGATTAAATAATTATATAAATGTTCCCCTTCAACCTAATGTTAATAGTAATGCAGTTTTAATATTCAATATATGGCCATTTAGTATATAAAATTTATTAATTTTTTCCAATTGTTTAGTCAATTAAATTTCAATCTTACATAAAATGAAATGTACTGTACCTTGACTTCTGTTCTCTTAAATGCTTGAAAAGTTGTCTCTTGTTTTAGTTTAGTTTCTGGTTTCTTAACCAATGGATCTTTGACAGCTGGAGCTACAGAAACAACAGTGGGAGCTGGTTTCTGTGGTGGTTTCTGAGTTTTTTGAGCCTGTAAAAATCAGTGAATTAGACACAAAAATCTTAGTTGAATGTACACACACACACACAAAATCTATCACAGGACTCCTCACTGAATCGAAATACAGTCGAGCATTTAAAAAATATTGCAATGACAATGAAAATATAGACTCTGAGACAAATTTTTTAAATCATCATTCTATTAATTGTTTTATAGATTTTAATTCGTTTCTTTATAAGAAAGATACTATTAAGCCTTGGAAGTCATGCAGATTAGGGTTGATTAAATACCATGTTAACAAGGCACACAAATAAAATTATTTAAACAAAAAGGAAAATCACAAACTATTTGTAATGAGTTAGCTTCACTTGTAACGATGTGTTATTTATTTCTTATGGTTGGTCAGACTTAGAAGTTTTCTTCTTGATGGTCAGGCATATAAGTCTGAGTAACTGAGGGGAGTTAAAAGGTAGTTCAGATCAATTATATGGCTTAATTAATATATATTTCCTATATATATTAGTGATAATTGATGAGCCCTTTTGAGGTTCTTCCACACTGAAGAAGTAGTCACACTGAATTATTAGCAGAAGTTCACAAATTTTTATGTTTTCAAAAAGGAATTTGTATCCACTGTTACATTTTTAGTTTTGTTTTGGCTAATAATTGACATTTTTCCTCTATTAACAACTGGGTACTTTACTAAATTCTCTCATAAACTATACTCATTTTTCAGTTTATTATTTAGGGTTTCCCAAGTAGATAATCATAACTAATAAATAGTCTTAACTGTAAATTAAAACATAAAAAAAGCACAGTTTTTGGAGTCAAACAGAACTAGGGTTAAAAAACCCAGCTCAACTACCTCCCTAGCTATGTTACCTCAGGCAAAATACATAAATCTCTCAAAGCCTCATTCTCTTCATCTGCAAAATGGGAATAATACCATTTGTTTCAAACATGGGTTATTAGGATGAATTATGATTATGTAAGAATTTAGCATGGTGCCTGGCACATGTTGAGGACTGATAATAATAGTTACTATTTATCATTACTTACAAAGGATAAGAAAATTGCATTGAGAAGAACACAGCATATTGGATGGGGAAAGCTGCTCTCAGCCATTCCACTGTCCTTGATTGACCATTCTAGTAGGTTCACACAGGACTATGCCCAGGAATCTTTGATGATTTGTTCCCATTTCTAGAAGTTTGAATACAGTCATTTTATATTCTTATTTGTGTAATTTTGTGCTATGGTTTGCCATACTAAATAATTTTGGTTCTTAAGTCTCAATTCATCCCATTTTTCATATTACATGCTTTCCACATGAAAGCACACTTACTTTCAAACATCGCTTACAAAGTAACGTTCAGATCAAGAACATTATTAAGGATGCTGGAAGACTATCTGTGGTAAACTATACCTTACCAGCAGGAAAGAGGGCCATTTTACCCTCTACTACAGAACCACATTATGAAAATGCAGTTCTCAGAGTAAACCAGAAACACATGGTTCCATAACCATGTTTCTCAGTTTTACACACCATCCACATTTACCATTCCCGAGGTTAGACTTTGAATACTGTCCTAATTTGCATGCATCAGCAGATGAAGATTCATTACAGTGAAGCCCAGAAAGGACTTCTGTCTAGGAGATCACATTTGGACCTTTTTCTGCCTCTTCAATTTCACCTCACCATCTTAGAATTTGAATAAGAAATACTCAGAACCCTTTCTCCTTTAATGGTAATACTAGTTTAGAGAACCAGAATGTTATCACTGACTCTGTTGCTCAACAAAGGCACTATAATTTTTCACTGATGACTGCCTCACATAGTGCAGAATGTATGCAATTTCCCACAAAGGGAAATAATTTCCAGTATGGAAGCAATGAAACACACCACATATTTCTAAATGTTGCACAGTTGAAGTGTGTTACTAGATTGAGAACTACTGCAATAAGCCATGAGTCTCTTAACTAGTGTTGGGGAAAACCTATTACCTGGCAGACAGAAAGTTACAGAACTGAGGAACAACGTTGGCCCCTGACACACTCTATCAAAACATTCTTAACTAGGTCTTCCTATAATAATGTATATTGCAGAATGTGCCCCAGTTGGAGAAATTAGTACAAGAAGAAAAGGGATGTAAGACGTGCTTTATAGAATCTCTGGGATAATCTTAGAGCAATAATCAGTGCATACCTGAGAACCTCACTGAAAGCAATTATAATTAAAATGACTGGATTTAGCATTCCCACTGTTGCCAAATTCTTTTCTCTCATTAAACTTTATGTTTTACTGAATCCTGATCTTCAGGATCACTTTAGATCATGCCTTTTCCTATTTCCCCAGGTCTATACTTGGTATATTCTAATCATGTTCAAACATTAGTCATGGTTCCCCATTCAGTAGTACTCTGACTTTCAGACATATAGACTAAACCTACTGACTACTGATTTTTGTTCCTAATCCACATTTCCTCCATTTTATATATCTTAAAATGAGACCAACAGAATGTGAGATGTGTCCAGTCCTGGGCTCTGCTTGGTGCTATGCCAATGAATGAGACAAAGTCTTACTGATACATGAATTACACATTTAATTTGCAAAGCAGTAAAGATTTTTTAAAATCCCAGATGAAGAAAAACTGAGAAGGAGAACATATGGGAACATGAAAGTTCATCACATATTTAGGGAATGATACACTCAGTCTGGCCTAGCCAGAGTTCATGGGTGTATATGGTAAAGTAGGAGAGAAGATACAAATGTAGACTTGGGTCTGAGAGAGAAGGTCCATATACCCACCCTAATGAGAAAAACCTCATCATATAAGTAACTGAAAACCACTGGGCATATTTAAACTGATAAAGTTAGATAACTATTTAGAAGAATAATTATAATTGTTCTAATTATAATGAGTAAAGTGGTTTGAAGGGAAGGAAGGGGTCCTCTTAAGAGGCTAAAGCAATTGGTAATAAGAGCAAAATGAACAGATCTGAGAAACATACAAGAGGTAGAATTAACAAAGAGATATCAGACTAACAGAATAATCAAGGATAATGTTTTCTAGTTCAGGCAATTGGTGAAAAACCTGAGTGGAAAAGAAAACAACTTCAATTTGTTGAACTTAAAGTAACTGTAGGATACCTGGTCAGCTGCCAAAGTTCATTCCAGAAAGAGGGTTAGAACCATGAATATAGATTCAATGTAAACTAAGTCACAGAAAATGGAGGAGACAACTTAGGAGAGAATAGTGCTTACTCTATTAAGAGTCTTACAATGAAATTATAGTTGAAAAGAACAAATCCTGAAAATATATTAAAGAAAGACAAATTACCATCACAAATTATTTATTTTGACTATTACTAATTCTTAGTAATAATTCTCTGTCAGTGTCCTGGAATGTACCTGGAATCATTTTGGTTGGGGACCTGGAAGGCTAGTTTAAATAATAAGCTAAATAAAAATCAGACTGAGCAGAAAATATTAGAGCACTTCTGACCTTAAAAAGATATATTTGGTCAGAAAAATCTATGTAGACATTCATTTGGTTAATAGACATGAATAATCTCCTATTGAGATTATCTAAGGCAGGGGAGGAGAGATGGGGAAAGCAAACTAGCCACTGAAGTAATAACAACTTCTTGATTTCTTAAAAAGAAAATGAAGTTCATGTATCTACTTTTTAGATGAATAAAAGTTAGAAAACTAGTATAACAAATGAAAACATTTCAGGATGATAGTGAAGGCAGTTACATTAGTGAGCAGTAAAGCAAGAAAGCACATTGAGAAAATGAGATCTATGGCCAAAGAAGAGAAGGAAAGACTAAGGAATAGAGAAACGTTCAGGGAAAGGCAGAGATGCGCATACAATTACTACTGCCTCTGTACACAACTTGTAGGTTTGGTGGCTTAAGCTCACTCAGAAACAGACATTTTCAGTATTTTCTTACAAGACTCACCAAAGACTGGGGTTTGTATCTCACCACTTCCCACAGTGCTATGTAGTATTTTTAAATGTTGGTAAGTATACTGACATACTAGTAAGTTCATATTTTGTGGGTCTCTAATCCTGTTTGTCTATATAAGAATAAGCTAAAAGCTGAACAGAAAAATGCATATACCATGGTCTGGTCTTTAGACATAGACATATAAATCACACATAAACACTACATACAAAAACATTTAAATAATCAGCTTATATAATCAACCTTTTCCAGTATCTTAAATGTTAACTTTTTATATTGAAAAGCACATACCGATAAAAAAGTGCAAGACACTATTTAAAATAGAGAAAACGATTCCTACCATTCTCTTCATTTGTCTGGTACATCGGGCACAATACCACACAAGGCGAGGGTCATTCACTTCCTTGTCTGTCACCTGGGGCTTATGGCAGTCTTGGTGGTAGAGATTATGACACTCCTGACATTCCACTAATTGATTACCAGAGGCGACAGTCATTTGCCTAAGAAAATATACCATTAAACATTTCACTTACTTGAATGTAACAATTTAAAGTCATTTTAGGGTTGTTCTGGTGAAGTCTGTTATAAAAAGCTGCAAAAAACCACAGAGCAAAATAACAAACCCCAACATGTAACCTGCACAAGCACTTCATTTCTTTTAAAGCTTATGTTCAACCATTAATAAATATATCAGATGCCTTAGTAACTAAATTTGGCTATATTCTTCTAAATCATTTCTCACTGTAATTCTTTTCTTTTTTCCAGAATGTAGTAGACTTTGGCTAGTCTCATGACATTTTCTTTGTATTGCTATTAAATTACTTTATATTTTTTACCTACATGTTGTTCTATCTTTTCCATTAATATATTAGTGGTCTAAGGTGGGAACTAGACTGTTATTGTGCAGACACAGGATGTTCAATAAACAAATGTCTTATCAACTGAACAGAATGTAGCAATATATGTATCAAAAAGTATAAAGTCCAGTAGCGCAGAAAGCAGTCACCACAGCCTTAGATTATCATAAGTCTCCTGGTGAAGGATTACAGTTGCTAGTTCTCTCCCCATTATTACTTAACCATTTGTTTATTTATTTAAAAATGATACCCTTCATGGTAGATAAAGGTTGAAATAAACAAACGTATGTGAAAACAATGAAGCTGTAACAAATGATCCTATTCAGAAGTATATTTACTCATTCTCAATACGTCACAAAAGTTTATAGTTAATTTACTCAGTTCTAGTGCACCAGAATTTAACATTTTCATGAAGAAATTAGCAACAAAGATGGCAATCCTTTTCACACACACACACACACACATGCCAAACAGAAAATAAGGTGGTGGAGTAAGAAGGCAAGGCAGAAACCTTCTCCAACACACACACCACAGAAGAAACTACAGCAAATATGACTAACCCTGAAAATGACCTGAAGGCTGCAGAAGAGACTGCCTATGCCTGGTGAAGATGAGAAGACCACTCAGAGAAGAGTAAAGGGGCAGAGCCATGATCAATCAAGACCCCAGCCCTTCCTGCATCCCAGACCATAAGCGGGAGGTAGAGCAAAAGAACAGGGAGGGGATAGGGGCTCTGGAATTGCACAACTGTACTTGGAGATCTGGGAACCTGAGTTTACATTGCATTGGATTTTGGTGATTGCTGGGGCTGGACATCAGAGAGTTGGAGCACTCTGGGAGGCTGAGACTCCAGCCACTTGTGGAGGATAGGCACCCTCAATTGGTTCCACTGAGACCCAAAACAGAGTGGCAGTTTGAAAGATTTACCAGTAGTGGGAAGGGTGCAGGAGGGGAGGGGGTAGATGAGCTCTTTATGCAGGAGAAAAGGCAGGTAGACTACACTTTCCCCATGCCCCCTCGGCCTTACTGGCTGGGCAATTGTGGGAGCACCAAACACTCTATCCCCCCAGCCGGTGGCTCAGACCCAAGGTGCTTCCCTGCACAACTGCCCATCCACCCAGCCTGATTGGCCCAGCAGCAGCAGACTGCTGTTTGGCAGGCAGAGGGAGGCTTTCCAAGCTATCTTGGCCCTCTCTCAGCCCAACTGGGAAGGTGCATGAGGGGCCCAGCTCCAAACACTCCTTTCTCCTCAAGGGTGACCCAGCCTGGCACCGTGGGCCCCAGTGCTGTGAGCCCCACAAAAGAGCAGTGTACCTACGCCATTAGCGCAGAAGTGTCACCATCACCGCAGGACAGGCAAAGGGGTGGACTGCCCACAACAATCCCAGCAGAAGCACTGCTGCTCAGCACACAAAGGGCCGGCTAAGGAGAGCTGCCATCTACGGCAGACTGAGACAGACCAGTCCAGACAGACAGAAAGGCAGCCCTGCCCATGACCCATAGCAGCAACTGGGGCACTGCTGCAAAGAACCAGGCACTGGAGAATAAAGGGTCTTGAGCTTCTGGGCACCAAAGGATATCTTCATGAAGCCATTACTGTCTAGACCAGGAAACCGAGCAAATCTATCTAATACAAAGGAAGAAACACAGAAACCCTGATAAAATGAGGAGGCAGAGGAATATGTTCCAAATAAAACTATAGGACAGGACACCAGAAAGAGAGCTAAATGAAATAGAGATCACCAATCTTCTTGATAAAGACTTCAAAGTAACAATGATAATATACTCCGTGATCTGCAAAAAGTATTGACAATCTCAGGGAGGACTTCAACAAAGCGAGAGGAGTTGAAAAAGAGCCACACAGAGCTGAAGAATACAGTAACTGAAATGAAATACACAATGGAGGGAATGAATAATAGGTTGCTGCAAGTAGAGGAGACAATCAATAAGATGGAAATTGTAGAACAGTAATGAGGAAGAGAGAGAAAAAAGAATCTCTAGGAACAAAGAATGCTAAGAGAGCCGTGTGACTACTCTAAATGAAACAATATTCGCATAACAGGGGTATCAGAAGGAGAAGAAAGAGACAAAGGAGTAGAAAGTCTCTTTGAAGAAGTAATTGTTGAAACATCCCCAGTCTGGAGAAGGAAACAGACACCCAGGTCCTAAAAGCACAAAGAGCCCCTAACAAAAGGAACCTCAGCAAGACAACACCAAGACATATAATAATTAAAATGAAAAAGATTAAGGATAAGGAGAGGGTATTAAAAGCAGCCAGAGAGGAAAAAAAATTACTTATAAGGGAAACCCCTAAGACTATGAGCAGATTTCTCAGCAGAAACTTTACAGGCCAGAAGGAATTGGCATGATATATTTAATGTATTGAAACAGAAGGACCTTCAACCAAGAAGTCTCTACCCAGCAAGACTATCATTAAAATTTGAAGGAGAGAATAAACAGTTCCCAGATAAATGAAGGCTGAAGGAACTCACGACCACTAAACTGGCATTATAGGGCACGTTAAAGGGACTTCTGTAGATGGAGATGTTCTCAAGTCTAACTAGTTTTCACCACTGAAAATAAACCCAGAGTAAAGGTAACAGACCAATAACTTACCAAGCAACTATGAAATTAAAACTAAACAAAAGTAGGGAAACCAATTATACACAAAAGCAGTCAAGGGATACACAATAAATGGAGATTATGACATCTAATACATAAGGTATAGAGGAGGAAGAATAATAAAAAAAAAGTACTTTTAGATTTTGTTTGAAATAGATCACTCATCAACTTAATATAGGCTGTTACAGAGTTAGGAAACTATCCATGAACCTTATGGTAACCACAAACCTAAAGCCTGTAACAGATACACAAGATATTAAAAAAAAGAAATAAAATCGTAACACTAAAGAAAACCATCAAATAACAAGAAAAGAGTATAGGAGGAAGAAAGGACCAGAGAGGAACCACAAAAACAAGCAAAAGAGAATTAATAAAATGGCAATTAGGTACAAACCTATCAATAATTACCTTAAATGTAAAGAGACCAAATGCACCAATCAAAAGACATAGGGTGGCAGAATAAAGAAACATGACCCATCTCTATGCTGCCTATATGTATTACCAAAGTTTAATATATGAAATCATAAAACTCTTAGAAGAAAATGTAGACAAAAACCTCGAACATAAGCAGGCAATTTTTTCCTGGATACATCTCAGGCAAGAGCAACAAAATTAAAAAATGAACAAATGGTACTATGGTACTACATCAAACGAAAAAGCTCTGTACAGCAAAGAACCCCAACAGCAGAACAAAAAGGCAACCTACAGTATGGCAGAATATATTCGTAAATGATTTTTCCAATAAAGGGGTTAACATCCAAAATTTATAAAGAAATTCAACACCAAAAAAACAAATAACCAGATTAAAAAGTGGGTGGAGGACCTGAACAAACATTTCTCCAAAGAAGAAATTCAGATGGCCAACAGGCACATGAAAAGATGCTCCATATCACTGATCACCAGAGAAATGCAAATTAAAACCACAATGAGATATCACCTCACACCAGTTAGAATGGCCACTATCCAAAAGACAAGAAATAACAAGTGTTGACAAGGATGTGAAGAAAAGGGGACTCTCCTACTCTTGTTGATGGGAAAGCAGTATGGAAGTTCCTCTAAAAACTAAAAATAGAAATACCATATGACCCAGTAATTCCACTTCTAGGAATTTACCTTAAGAAAACAAAATCCCTGATTAGAAAAGATATATGCATGCCTATGTTTATTGCCACATTATTTACAAAAGCCAAGAAATGGAAGCAACCAAAATGTCCATCAGTAGATGAATGGATAAAGAAGATGTGGTACATGCACACAAAGGAATATTATTTAGCAATAAAAAAGATAGAAATCCTGACATTTGCAACAACATGGATGGATATTATGCTAAATGAAATAAGCCAGGTGGAAAAAAGACAAATACAAGTATTCACTTATTTGTAGAATATACAAACAAAGCAAAACAGAAGGAACAAAACAGCCAGGTGGAGAAAAGACAAATACAAATATTCACTTATTTGTGGAATATAAAACAAAGCAAAATAGAAGAAACAAAGCAGCATTAGACTCATAGACAACAAGAAGTGACTGGTGGTTACCATGGGAGAGGGGCTGGGGTGAGTAGATGGGAAGGGTGGGGAGGGTGAGGGGGATAAAAGGGCACAGAAATTTTAAATCATAATACAGGTTGGTCACAGGGATGACAGAACAGCATGGAAAATATAGCCAATTATTCTGTAACATCTTCCTATGTTGACAGATAGTACCACACAAGAGGGGTGAGGAATTAATAAAATAGGTAATTACTGAACCACTGTGTTGTATATTTGAAACGAATATAAGATTGTATATTAACTACACTTCAATAAAAAAATGAAAACATACTCCTTGGCATCAAGGAGTTTAAAATCTAGTTATTCTGATTTTTTATATGCATCTTCTACTAATGACCTATGTTTTTATAATAATGTATCCATGTTTTAAAACAACACTGAAATAACCTACTTGATATATTCATTTCATTTCTGCTATCCTTAGGAAAAGATTTAATGGTGTTTTAGGAAACTATATGTAACAGTTTACTTTATAAGTACTATCAACAATTCAGAAAAAAAAGGAACACAGACTTTTTAAAAAGAAATATGGAAATAATTGAATCTGCTAAATATACTCTTCCTCACTATAAAATAAAGCAAGAACTACTTTTCCTCTATAAGTTAAAAATTTAGACAATGTTACGCAACATAAAGATGAAAGATGCCACAGTGAGGAAGGTAAAATAGTGACGATTTTCAGGACAAACTGCTACAAGGGCCATTCATAGGGAATAATCCACTTATCTGTTACCCACCTCCAAATAACAGAAATATTAAAAAACACCCAACAGTTGGTATTTGAATTTTTTTTTTAAGTTGTTTGCTCTTTACAAAGAAACCAAACAATCTGTGGCAAGGTACAACTTACCTACAAACAACACAGGCCAATCCCATCTCCATGGCAAAATCATCAGCACTGGTCTCCTCAAAACTGGAAAGGTCAGCCATGGCTAAATCCTTGCTGGTTTGAACGGTAATGGGAGAGGACCGTGTCTCTGGTTTTTCCAACCTAGGTTTCTTTGGAATATCAGTGCCTTCAGTGACATCTGATTTTATCTATAAAAAGCATACAATCAGAAAGCATCATGTTAGAATAAACTTTGAGTCACTGAGAGATGGGTAAGGTGGACAATGTGCAATGACCAAAGTTTATTTGACAGATATTTTCTCAAAGTTAGGGATAGATATACACACTAAAGATCTATAAAGGATTTATAGTAAATTCATAATCAGTGTGTTAAAGGAAACAAGCAAGTAGAAATAAATAAATCAGAACATTTTAGCCTGTATTTGCATATCTCTTTGTACTTTTCCATCTGTTAATGGGTTTACTTATACTGCCCTTTTCCCCTGAAAAGCCACAGCACTAATAAGGCTGTTTTTTATTTTAAATATTTTAAATTATAACCTACTGATATTTAAAATATATTGAAAAGAAGAAAATATTTACTAGCCCTCTAGATTTAACACATGGCCATATTTGCTTCAACACAAATTCTGGCCCTTCTCTTAAAGATATAAATATACCTGTCAGATTAGCAAAAACTTAAACTGATAAGATGTGGAGAATTTGGAATTCTTATACTTTACTGGTGAGAGTATAAATTTAGTTCATCCACTTTGGATAGTAATTTGACAACACCTAGTAATAATGAAGATGTACCCATCCTATTACATCCACTTATAGGTATACATCCTATAGAAACTACCACCATGTGTGCAAAGAGCTGCATATAAAGCAGCTCACTGAAGCTCCATTTTAATAGAGAAAAATAAGAAATAACCTAATTGTTCATCAGTAGGAGAATGTCTAATCTGGTTTATTCATAAAATTAATATTAAATAGTAGCTGAAAGAAATATTCAGATCTACATGTATCAACATAGGTAAATTTCAAAAATACATTACTGATTGTAGAAAAAGTTGTCAAAGGAATATATGTGCAATATGAAACCAGTTGCATAAATTTAGCAGCACAGAAAACTATAGCTTATTCGTAGCTAATATTTAGAAAAAGTATGAAAAGTGTGAAAACACATGGTATTAATATATAGCTTATGAGTAGCTAATATTTAGAAAAAGTATGAAAAGTGTGAAAACGCATGGTATTAATTAATATACCTCACCCTGAGGGGAGGGGTTACTAAATATCTTTTTTAATATATTATTTTTTTCTAAGTGCTAAAACTTTAATAATTAATTATGTGCAGAAATCATTCAGTATAGACAATCCAAGAATTATCTATAGCCCTGTTAAAGGTACATGCCATTCTGTAATAAATTTCTTCTTTAGTCATTTACATCATTATTCTTTTCTATCATTTTTTTTCTTCAACAACTATTCCATCTCGAATATTTGAGGTATGAATTAAGTTTACACTTGAAATTAGTACATCCCCTAGGGCTCAAACATTTGTTGACAATGACTTCAGTAAATGGTCTAAAAGTGTTTCTAAATTTTATTCACCTTTAAAAAAATCAGTACGTATAATTACCAAAACATATTTACTGAGGATTGTTATGTGTTTTTACCATTATATAAAGGAAGTACAAAACACTTTTTTTTGCCTATAAGCAATTAATTAATTACTTTTTTTTACTAGATTAAAATAAAGTCTTACTTTATCAGCAGGTCTCTTCTCAGGTTCCTTCTTCACCTTGTCAGTTGTGAGGACCTTGCCATTGTTATTGCCAGAAGGAAGATTAGATGATGTTTTGGGCTCTTGCTTAATGGAAATAGTTTTTGTGCTTGAAATTTTGGGTGGCTCCACATCCTAAAAGGTGATGTAAAAAGATAGCCATAGTTAATATTCAGCTATTTTATCATAAAAAAATAGGTTACAAATTAAACAATTTTCAAAATTAAAATACCACCATTGGTTGTAACCAATGTAATGTCCTTTTCTTTAAAAAGATTTGTTGAGAAATAATTGAAACACAAACTGCACCTCTTCAAGGTGTAAAGTTTGTTAAGTTTCTCTGCGTACAAGCAATATAAAAAACATATCGTCATCCCCCAAAGTTTCCTTGTGGGCCTCTGTAATCACTCCTACAGGTATACGTCCTATAGAAACAATGTCCCCTATCCTAAACCAACCACTGGTCTGCTTTCTGCAACTGTAGATTAGTTTGCATTTCTTAAAAATTTATGTAAATGGAACCATACAGGATATACTCTTTTTTTCTGGGTTTTTTCACTCAGTGTATTTATTTTGAGATTAATCCATGTTGCTGAGAATATCAATAATTCATTCCTTTTATTACTGAGTAGTATTCCATCAGATGGGTATGACACAATTGTTCATTTACTTACCTATCAGTGGAAATTTGGGTGGCTTGCAGTTTGGGGCTATTACAAATAAAGCTGTTATGAACTTTCACATACAAGTCTTTGTATGGACATATACTTTCATTTCTCTAGAATAAGTGTCTAGATTCTGGATACAAATCCTTTATTAGATATATGATTTGCAAATATTTTCTTCCAGTCTCTGGCTTGTCTTTTCATTCTGTTTTAAAACTTGTTCTTGTATGACAGCTTTGCTGATATATATACTTGCTATCTATTGTTGTTAATAGTATAAAAAGTTTAGGCATATAGTAGCTTCTTGGAATCAACCCCAAAAAAGGAAAGCATTTCCCTATCATTCTAAATAAAACTAGAACATCTGAGTGCAGTCTATTTTTCTGTGATAACAAATAAAAATAAAATGTAAATGGAAATGAAACACAGTTTCAGAAAAGTAGAGACCTCTGAGGAGGAAAAGAAGGGAAAAGATGAGGAATGAAGCTTTAGACTTACTGGTAACAGGGCTTGATTTGTTGTTGTGATGAATGTCTAGAAGGGGGTTGACATTAAGTTCTCATTCCATTACTTCACATTTGACTAACTCAATACTCAATGATGTAAATGAAAATGACCAATTTCTGTGTTGGAACTACACTTGGAGAGCTGGATGTTAATGTTTATAAGCACACCATTACCTCCAGGTGATTCTCACAGAATTCTACAGAATGGAAATGTCCAGCTGAAGGCTACAATTAAATGAACCAATGCTATTGAAATACCTAACAGAGTCTCTTCTATAAACTGACCAAGAGAAGTAACCCCAGTTAGAAACCTAAGGGCAGGAAGCTTCTGAATCACAACAAAAATTTTCATGTACTTTAAAAGATAAACTTCTTTGTTTTAGAATCTCAAAATTCTGCTTCTTTAGTAATAATGGGTTTTTACTATTTGGATTAAATCAGTACTCAGAGCAGAATTAACTTAATAGTATGTTTTGTAGAGTTGTATTAATTTGGTTGGTTTGAACTCACTAAACCTACCAGAATGAAAATGGTAGAAAAAATGAGATCACATGAGATCACAGTGGCTCTACTATTCAAAAGACAATAACAAGTCTTGAGACAATAAAGAAAAAGCCAATGTTGAAAGGATGGGTGCAAAATACCACTGTTTATTTTGGGCACTGAGTCTGAGATTTAGCCTGTCTTGGGCTTGAGATACTGGATAGACAGAAGTAGTCATGAAGTTCTGCCTTCCCCTTCTTCGTTGGTATTTAGGTCCACAGACATATGTGATTCAGAGTTTGTCTCTTGGTTTTCTCAACTTTTGTAAGTTCTTCTTATCCCCATTTTACTAATAAAAAAACAGTCTTGGTGAAATTCAGTTACTATGCACCTCAGTTTCCGTATAGTAAAATGAAAAATAATACCTATCTCAAAGAATTGTTATCATAGTTAAAATTAACTGCACACATACATCATTCAGAAAAGTACCTAGGGCATTGTAAATGTTCAAGGTATATTATGTGGGGAAGTTGGGGTTCCTATGGCCAGGATCCTCACTTAACTCAAAACACCTGATGATGTAACTGGCCTGTTGCCAGGCTACCGCTTCTACACCTTTAGGCAATAAGCTATTATTGAACTATACAGAGAGCTTGGCCCAGTGTTCTGGGCAGAGGCAGAGATGCTAGTGCTCGACCTACCTCTGGAAGAACAAGCCAGGTAATAAACCCTTTCACCCCAAAGAAGGTTTTGCTGTCAATTTCTTTGGTCACATTGAATCCATAGCAAACTTGCCCAGGGCTGAAACCCATTGGCAAGACAAGTGGTGAAAGGCTGCAGGGTTCATTGTTGACCAAGGAAAAAGATAGGCCGCCCTTATGGGAGGGGTGCTTCAGCGGGCTGCCCCTCTGAATGGGGAGACAGTGGATTGTCCCCAAATGTGTATGTGGTCTGAGGTGGCTTGCCTCCTAGAGGACTAGGTCCACCCAAGGACTGGAGGCAAGTGGAGATGACACCTGAGGCTGTAGGGGTGGCCCTTGGCATAGGAAGTAGGTCTTGTGAGAGACACAGTGCCTGTGAGGCAGTGGGGACTATGGGTTGGCTGCTTCTCACAGTATTAAAAAAGTCTGCAGAAGAGAAGGACATGCTCCTGAAAGAGAACCAAGAAATGGTGGCATGAGAAAACAAGCTCAAACTTCTGTGAATTCCCTGAAGAAGGAAATGGCATTGATGCAAGAGGAGGTAGCACAAGAACACCAGCAGCAAGGTGCATTGAAGACGTAAAAAACTCCTTACAGAACGAGATGGCAGCGCTGCCAGGTGTTCTGAAGGAGGAAAAGGCCATCAGGGAAAAAGACAAACTCCTGAGGGAGGCACAGGCAGAGGCGGCACGAGAACGTCGGCTGTGAAGCATTGAGGTGAAGGTAAGGGAGCTTCTGATGACAGAGTAGCATTGCTGTGAGACACAGTAGAAAAGGTAAAGGTTGTAGCAGAGGAGGAACTCAGGGTAAGGGAGAGAAAGGTGCCATCAGCCCCAGAAATGGAGGAGCTGGGGAAGGATGAAGGGGTGATGCCAGAGGCACTGGCCCCTCCTGTACTGAAAGCACACCCAGTGGTTGTAAAGAAAATAAAGACCTAGCAGCTGAGAGTTCCCCAAGGAGAGGGGCAGCCCCCTCCCCAGGTCATGGAGCACTCTATGGTCTGCCCCTATACTCAGGCTGAGCTGGTGGATTTGGGCACCCGGTTAAGGCAGAAGCCCTCGGAGTCAATATCAGCTTGGCTCCTGCGTCTGTGGGACTTAGGGGTGGATGGAATTGTTCTGTTGGGATCATAGATGGGAAAGCTGGCTTCCCTGACAGTGCAGCCTGCCTTCAGGCAGTGATTACAAAATGTACATCAGACCCCAGGGAGTCACTCCCTCCTCGATTGGCTTATGGCTGCACGTTGTGCTGTGTGGCCCAATCTGGGTGATTTACTATCCTCTCCTGCTAGATGGTAGATGTATGCTGAGCTCCAACAGGTGCTACGAGAGCTAGGCATGAGAAATGCCATCTATAGTCCAGAGAATTCTGGCCCAGATGAAGAGATTTTCACTACTGGGATGAGAAATATTGTACTTCAAACGACTTCTACATCCTCTTTGGGTCTCTGGTAGCCATTCTTTCCCCTCACTTATGGCATCCCATAAGCGAGGTGACACATACAGTAGCAGACTTAGGAGAGGCTGAAGCAAAGAGAACCAGGAAAGAACTAAGATCTGTTACTCACAAGAAGAATTTACAGGGCCCCATGAAGGTTACGAGGACCCAAATGTGGGTTGATTTAATACGGGCAGGAGCAGATGGAAGGAAATTAGACGGTATGTCAAACAGGATCTTACTAGAGCTATGGCAACAACTGAAACCAGAGCAGCAGTTCCAGCCATTAAGACCAAAGAGGCAGAGGTGAGAGACAGAGCCACAAGCCCGGCCTGTGTGTTTGCAAGACTTCCTGCTGGAGAGTGAGCCAACCTCACTTGAGTCCACACAGAACACAGTTTGACTGAAGGGAAGGTCAAGGTATCTGCCCTGAGGGAGCAGGGGGATCGGACGCCACATGTTGAAATAGCTATCCATTGGTCCCCAGTGAACATCCAATATGTCCTGGCTCTGGTGGACACAGGGGTTGAATGTTCACTGATTCATGGTAACCCTGAGCGGTTCTCTAGGACCCCCACTATCATAGATGGATATGGGGGGAAGGTTATCAGAGTGAAAAAAGCCCAAATTCCGTTGGGAATAGGGCATCTACCATTAAAAGAGTATACCGTGTATATATCTCCTATCCCTGAATATATTTTGGGGATTGATATCCTGCAGGGTCTATGGTTGCAGACCACTGTAGGTAGGTTCAGACTGAGAGTACGTGTGGTGAAGGCAGTTCTGAGGGGACATGCTAGGCACCCACCCATAGCTTTGCCTGTGCTTCGGCGGGTGACTAATACCAAACAATACGAACTGCCTAGAGGGCATAAAGAGATTGGAGAAATTCTCCAGGAGCTGGAAAAGGTGGGTATTATAAAGCCCACCCATAGTCCATTCAGTTCCCCAGTGTGGCCAGTAAAAAAGCCAGATGCCTCCTGGTGTATGACTATGGATTACAGAGAATGGAATAAAGTCATACCCCCTATGCATGCTGCTGTCCCCTCTATTAAAGACTTGATGGATACCCTCAGCCATGAACTAGGAGCATACCATTATGTGGTAGATCTTGCTAATGCCTTCTTTTCCATTGACATTGAGCAGGAAAGTCAGAAACAGTTTGCCTTTACGTGGGAAGGACAGCAATGGACTTTCACCGTCCTTCCACTGGGATACCTCCACAGGTGCACCATTTGTCAGGGACTTGTAGCCCAGGACTTGGCTACATGGGAGAAACCACCAACTGTGCGGCTGTACCATTATATTGATGATGGCATGCTCATGTCCAATTCTCTTTCAGATCTAGAAGGTACAGAACCTAGACTGCCGCAACATTTACAGGAGAAAGGGTGGGTTGTAAACAGTACCAAGGTTCAGCGACCTGGTTTGTCAAATTCTTGGGGGTCGTCTGGTCGGGTAAGACCAAAGTTATACCAGAAGAAGTTATAGATAAAGTCCAGGCCTTTCCTACCCCTACAACTGTAGCATTGCTATAGGAGTTTATGGGTCTTCTAGGCTACTGGAGAGTGTTTATCCTGCACTTGGAAGAAATTCTGAAGCCCTTATGAAAGGGCATCAGGTGGGACTGGGATGAGACACGTGCATCTGCCTTTACTACAGCAAAACGAGCAGTCAAGGCCGTGCAGGCCTGAGTGTGATAGACCCAATCAAGGCCCAGTGAGCTGGACATTCATGTGACTGAAGATGGTTATGGTGGGGTCTCTGGCAGTGGCTTGAATGAACTTGCCAACCTATTGGATTCTGGTCACAACTCTGGAAAGGGGCAGAGGTACGATACACTTTGATAGAAAAACAACTGGCTGCCATGTATCACACCTTGCTGGCTACAGAACCCATCACTGGAATGGCCCCAATAAAGGTAATAACCACCTATCCCATCGTGGTGTGGGTACGAGACTGGACCCAAAAGCCAAGGAGTGGTGTGGCACAAAAGCCCACACTGGCCAAGTGGGGTGCTTACCTACAGCAGCGTAGTGCCCTCTCTAGTAGACCCTTGAGTGAAGAACTCCAACGCTTATTGGGGCTGGTGACATATACTAGTGAAAAGCAGGAAGAACTTGCTTTTGAACCATTAGTAGCAGAGAGTCCCTATCATGAGGGAAGAGACCCTATACCCAAAGATGCATGGTACACAGATGGCTCCAGCCATGGGCAGCCCCCAAAATGGAGGGCCATAGCTTTCCATCTTAAGACTGAGACAATAAGGATGGAAGATGGTGAGGGGAAGAGCAACCAATGGGCAGACATGTGGGCTGTGCGGTTTGTGATCAGCCAGGAGCCCTCCCCTATAGTTGTCTGCACTGACAGCTGGGCTGTCTATCGGGGCTTGACCTTGTGGCTACCAACCTGGTACCATGACAACAGGCTGGTTGGTCACTGACCCCTTTGGGGGCAAGAATTGTGGCAAGACTTATAAGCCCGTGGTCAGACTAAAATAATTACAGTATAAAATGTGACAGGTCATTTGCCAATGGCATCCCGCGGAAATGATGAAGCAGATAAATTGGCCCAGATATGTTGGTTAGAAGGAAAGCCTGCCTCTGATGTAGCCCAATGTTTACATCAGCATTTGTTGCATGTGGGGCAAAAGACAAGGTGGGCTGTAGCCCATCGGTGGGGCTTGCCTTTGGCCTTTGAAGAAGTTAGTAGAGCCTGGCAGGAGTGTGTCGTGTGCTCCAAAATGGACTTACACTGAGTTCCACAGCAACATGGGACAATAGCTAAGGGGCCTATAACCTCCGTCAGGTGGCAGATAGACTATATTGGGCCTCTACCTGTGTCAGAAGGATATCGGTATGCTATGACTTGTGTGGACACAGCTACTGGACTTCTGGTTGCTTTTCCTACCCGTTGTGCAGACCAGCAGAGGACCAAAAGAGGCCTGGAGCATCTCTTTGCTGCCTATGGCCAACCACAGGTAATTGAGAGTGATCAGGGTACCCATCTTATGGACACACTGCAAGAATGGGTGCAACAGCTGGGAATCAAATGGAAGTGTCATGTGCATTACAATTCTACCACAGCAGGCATGATAGAGAGGCACAATGGCTTGTTAAAATCCGGACTGAAGTCAGATACCAATAGTCTGCGGGGATGGTCAGTTCACTTATGGACCGTGCTATGGCGTTTGAATGAGAGACCCCAAAAGGGAGCCCTGAGCCCCATAGACATGTTGACACCTATGGCTGCCTCCCCTATACAACTGCAAGTACAAACCAAGGAAGAATCACCGAAGCTGAGGTTCGGCCACAAGAATAATATCTTGCTGCCAGCACCAACTGCACTGAACCCCAGAGACTCCATTGAGTGGACGTGGCCTTAGACCTTTCCACACATGAACCAACGATGGCTGGCTCTCCTGGACCTTGGGGACAAGGCCTGGATGCTGGCCTCCTGTGTATGCCTGGAATAACAGCAGAGTGGCCCCCAAACATCATAGTAGTATATCCTAAATGGCCAGAAAGTAGAAGCATCTTACTGGGGAGTTTTGTTTTATCATTATGGCCAGTGCATGCACCTCCAGTAGCACTATATATAGACCCTTCAGTAACCCCCACGGGGAAGGGAGTAAAAGTATGGTATACTACACCTGGAAGGGACTCCCTTTTTGCTACAGTCCTATCACAGGACCACTCTCTTGTATGCATTCTACCTGATGGACAAGATTTGCCTATGTTGGTGTCATTAAAACATGTGTCTTACTGCTCCTAAAGTCTTTGTGGATTGGGAACTCCCTCTGGCTTGAGGATTATTATAATTTTTGTTATTAGGAACCTCCTCTGGCTTGAGGATTATTATAATTTTTGTTACCTGTATCAAAATCTTGCTGTATTTTAATTTTTGTTATTATCTCTAAGTTGTTGTTATCCTCTGTTGCTATTGTGGAATCTGGTTATTACAGTGCTCCAGCTTTCTCACACAGGGACCACTGTGGAAGACTGAAAGTGTGTAGATTGTAAGGCGAGAATCCTGGAGGGGTGGAGTGTGGGGAAGCTGGGATTCCTATGGCCAGGATCCTCACTGAACTTAAACCACCTGATGATGTAATTGGCCTGCTGTTACCACTTCCACACCTTTAGGCAATAAGCTATTATTGCACTATATAGCGAGTTTGGCCCAGTGCTCTGAGCGGAGGCAGAGACGCTAGTGCTCAACCTACGGACCTACCACCAGGAGAACAAGCCAGGTAATAAATCCTTTCACCCCAAGGAACATTTTGCTGCCAATTTCTTTGGTCACATTGAATCCATAGTGAACTTGCTCAAGGCTGAAACCCACTGGCAAGACAATGACCTTGAAGCTTGTATTACCACAAAAGTAGTAAGAGATAAGGTAGGATTTAAAACAGGTTTGTGTGGTTTCCAAATATATCTTATTTTTACAAAAAGCTGCCTGGCAACTTTGTTATGATCAAGATTAGAGCTATACAGTCTCATAGTTCATCCAAAACTTCTTTTCCCCTTAACTTCTCCTATCCATATTCAATCAACTTCATTGCAAAAATCCTTTTACCTCATGATTTTTTTTGCCTGTAAAACATTAAAGAATAATTACAAGTGATTATGGTTTCATTCAGCAACTTAAAAAAATTCTAATCACAAGAATTAAAAATTAAAGTAAATCATAAACAAGTAGGTTTCTCTACACTTAAAGTGGAACAGAATATCCCTCTCACCCTGCTAACTTTTCTATGTAGCGTAACATAGAAGCGTAACTCCTTTAAAAGTTCTCTGAAATTTTAAAGGAAGAAAAGAACACTAAAGAACATAATTTCATGCCACAGGAAAGATTATTTTGACAGGGAGATTGTTTTAAGGTGGTCTAAATGGTAACATTACTCTACTATTGCAGGTTTTACAAATTCTCTCCAGGGATTTAATTTACTTAGGTACCTTTTGCGATGGACGGTAACTTGAATCAATGCCCCGAGCCAAAGATTCATCAAGTAGTGCTTTTAGCTTTTCAGCAGAATCTTTACTTTTTGAATGTAAGAAGCCTAATGCTTTCAAAAAAATGGGATCAAGTTCCAAGTTCACAGTAGCAGCCATTGCAAACACCTGAAAAAAAAAGAGAAGGGGAAAGTAATTTAGTGACAATGGGTAATCATCTATGTCAAGCTAATCTGTTCTTTTGTTTATAATAGGTAATACTGTGCACATGATAAAAAATTTGAAATTTCCAAAATGTTATTATAGATAAAAGTAAAATTCTTTCTTATCTCTGACTGGCATTGTCTAGTTATTTTTCCCTGAAGCAAGAGTGTTATCAGTTTTCTGTGTATCCATATCTATGGCAAGGTTTTGAACCCAGACAAGCTCCTCCTTGCCAGAGACCCTTCCTAACTTTTTAAAAAAGTATACATTTACAGTTCAGTTCATGGGAACTTGATGTATTTAGGATTTAGGTCAATGTAGGGAAAATGGAAGTTCCCCTGGCCAGGATCCTCACCTGACCCTAACCTACTTGCTCATGTAATCAGCGTACTGCACAGACTATACTTACACACCTGTTGGCAATAAGCCAATATTGCCTGTGCTGCTATAGAAAGAGCTCTGCCCAGTGCTTGAGGCAGACCAGAGGCTGGAGGAGGAGACGGAGACGGAGACCGAGATGGAGACAGAGACTGACACTGAGACTGAGACGGACTTGCTGGATGCAGATGTTACTCTAGCACTTGACCTGCCACAGTGAGAATAAAGCTTGGTATAAACCCCTTTACCCTCATTCCCCCTCTCACCAGGCCCCACCAACATTCCATTGTCATATTTGAGTCTCAGTGAATCCAGAATGAACTTACCTGGAGCTGAGAACCTCCTCTGGCCCGGAGCTCTCTCAAAATTTCTTCTCTCAAACCTGATTTCCATGATAAAAAAAAAAATTTCACTGGAGGGTAGGATATTACAGGAGGGCAATGGTTAGAGGGTGCATGAAGTGATAACCTATAAAGGTCACTGCTGCAGCTTTTACATCAATTATCTTAAAAAAAATTTTTTTTGCCTCCTTAGTCCTCTACCCAAATATCTGGAATGCCTCAGGAAATATAGTAATGATAATCTTACTTACATTTACATTTTGGTATCTCATGGATTAACCTATTTTTAAAAAGCAAAGTCTCTGAGGAATGGTGCTATAACTACTTAAAAAAAAAAATATATATATGAAATCTCCCATAGGGCCTATGATAATGCTCTGTGTTCTAAGGAACTTAAAAAATAGTAAAGATAGGGGACTCTCTTGTCCCCTCCTGGCTTGAGCCAGGAGCTCTGTCCTCTCACTTTCTCTCTAAATAAAAGCCTTTGCCTTGCTCTCAAAAAAAAAAAAAAAGATATACATTGAAGGCTTATGAAATCCCAAAACATTAAAAAGTTTTATTTTCAGCTAGTACTAATGGTATGTAGCTCTATTTCTGGTGTCACTTTTTCAAATGCTTCTCTAGGCAAGGAATCATTAAAATAAAAATGTATACTTTGTGTTTAATACTTTTACCAATATTTTAGGGCTTGAAATTGTCTTCTGTCCTTGAGGTTAATATTCTAATAAGGCAACACATTTGCACTGCTGGAGTTAAGGATCTGTCAGCAATTCCACAGTAATCTCCCATTTTTAGGGATTTATAAAGCCATTAAAACTTGCTATGGGTTGAATATTAGCATATGAAAGCTCAGCCTGAAAATGGATAGTGTTTGCTCTTTCCCCATCAACCTACCCCCAGTCACTCTCCAACTTTGACAGGAAACACACACACACACCTGGGTTTTTGTTTTTTTTTAAGTTTTCAAGAAGGTATTAGGTATTTACTTAACCTCAAAACTACGGTCACATTCTGTTCTCTACAAAAATACCTGAATCACCCATGAGATGGAGTCCAAAGGCCAATACTAAAAGGAAAATAACCTACCTTGAACGATTGGACCAGTAAGAATTTAACAAAATTGAGAAGCTGTCTATCACATCTATCACTTCTTAAGATTATACTATTATATACATCACCTATATATAACAGATAAGTTATTTTTAAGTTTATTCAGGGGTCTAGTGACCATTTAGATTCTCAGGAGAAAACAGCTCCTCATTAAAATGTTAACGATGAAAAGAGTAAACTTGCCACTCCTAAGGACACAAAGGAACATAAACTAGTCTTTATTGATCTATTATTTATAGTGAGAGAACACAGTACAGTTGACCCTGGAACAACACTGATTTGAATTGCATGAGTCCACTTATTTGTGGATTTTTTTCAAAAAATATATTGGATATTTGCAACAATTTGGAAAACATTTTCTTTTCTGCAGCTTACTTTATTGTAAGAATACAGTATATAATGCATGTAACATACAAAATATGTGTTAACCATTTATGTTACTGATAAGGCTTCCTGACAAAGTAGGCTATTAGTAGTTAAGTTTTGGGAGAGTCAAAAGTTACACATAGATTTTTGGCCACATAGTGGTGAGTATCCCTAACTTCTGTGTTGTTCAAGAGTCAACTGTAATTTATGTATCCAAAACAATATGTTGATACCAAAGGTTTGATACTTAGAAGAATTCTTTTAATATATTAGAAAAACCATTATCTGAAATATCTACACTGAAAACTGTAAGCATAGTATTTTTTACTTATTTCCATAATCACAGATAAAAGGTTTATGTTACAGATAGTGACAAAAGTTAACACCCAGGTTACAAAACTACAGTAGTCATGTGATCAATACCAACTTTCCAATTGGAACTCTGGAGTCAAGTCTTTTTATATGATCCTTCAATTACAAAACTGAACAGGCTTTGTACCCCTGTCCTAAATTATTAACATGTCCTTCTAGCTCAGTAAACACAGTGAAATATAGGGGAAAACAACACAAGAATAATCTTTTAATTTTTTTATCATAAACCCCCATTAATATACAGAATAACAGTAGTGTATGCATATAATTGATAATTAAATACACAAATATGAATGTGTGCTCTATTTTTTTATTCATGGAATAAACAATGAGAAAAGTTTGGAGGCCATGGCTTTAGCCTATTTAACAACTTGGGTTTCGCTCTCATTAAATATACATCATGGCTGCTTTAAGGTACAAACTACTTTCCCCTTGAAAATCCCTCCAGTGCTCTCATTCAGCTCAGCCTTTCCCCCTCTCCACATTAACTTCACTATTAGGTGCCCATCATCTTCTACCCCTCCTCAGTACCAACATATTCTCCTACATTTTCCACTTTTTTCTTAAGCCCTTCTTTTATTTCTTTACCTTTACAACACCCCCAATGTATCAGCTGTCTTACTACCTTCTCCCAAGTAGTATTCCTTGGACTTGTTCCTACTCAGAAAGCAAAGAGAGGACTACAGAGACCTTACTCCACATTACTGCTTTTGGGAAAATATTCCATGACCACCATTAATCAACATCTCTCGAAATCCACACCTGCAACTCTACTGTTGCTAATGCACAGAACATTTCCATCAGGCTCACCTTCTTCCTCTCCCCTCTGACATCATCTTTGGCAATTTCTGCATCTGTACTGATGATATTCAACATCCTGCACTCAGTTCATGTAGATCTTCAACTCCAAGGAGCTTTATCTTTAGCCACTGAAACTTAAAACTTGCCACAACTATTCTCCTCTTTGATTACATCTCATCACACTATCTCCTCCATTGCTTTGACCCAGGAACCTCTTTAGGGTACCACGTCCATCTTTTTTTTTGTTTTTGTTTTTCCTTTCATTTCTTTATTCCCATTTCACCTGTACTTTGAATTTATAGAGGCCTCCAGTTTCTTGTTCCTTCTTCTTTCTCCTTATTGACACCTTTTTGCCCAAACTTCTCTCCCTCATCACACAGAAAACAGTGGTTGGGCCTAAAATAAAATACTCATGACTATATGTTTTATCCTTTATATTTTGGTTTTCTATCTTACTTTTTCCTCTTCCTTTTCTATTGCCCTCTTTGGTTTGTATTACTTTTCCTTCCTTACTGGCAAATGCACATATAGTGAAAGAAATTTATTTTGCTTCTATTGAAGCCCTAAAGAGGTCAGTGGGTGTGGTGTAAATTTGTCAATTTACCTCCTTTATTATATCCAAAATTATTTCCCTGGAGTTACATCAAATTGTGTTACGTCTATACAATTCCTTTCTGGCATATTTCAAAATTCATGACCAAAATAGACTATTAAAGAGCCATATCATTCTTATTGTGAATTAGAATTCTAGAAAACAAGGTCCTAGGTAGGTACAATTTAAAATCTAAGTGCTGCTTTAAAAAAAGAACGTCAGAAAAAAATTTATAATTACCACTTAAAAAATGCCAGCGACCTAGGAAAGAGTTAGTAGTGGTGGTGGTGGTGGTAGCTGATTCTTAGCTCATGCTAGAAACTGTCTGTGACAAATGCGTATAAATACTAGAAATTCTCACTACTAAATGATGATGTTTCCTCCATCTCTTTTTATTTTTCTTGATTTATTTGCATTTTCTCCTGAAGCAAGAGCACTGTCAGTTTTCTGTGTATCCATATCCAAGGCAAAGTAAAATGATTAATGTTCATAAATCACTTTACTTCCTACTCAATTTACATCCCATGTTCCAGCCTTTCAAAGACTCTCTTCTAGTTCTCTAAGCACCCTTGACCCAAAGCCTATAGTTTCATCTAGTTTGTAACCATAACATCCTGCTATTTTTTACCATCTCCCTGCCTGTGCCCAAACTCTAAGTTCAGCTGAGAGGAATGCAGACACACCTTCAGGACCACCATCTCCTCTATGAACTCAACACCACTTAACAACCCTATTTGCTGCTCTGCTCAATTCACTTCCCCACTTTCTGCAAAGACCGGTTATGCTTCCTCCATTTTCTTTGAAACTGCTTTTCTACCTCAGTAGATGACTTCACTTCACAGAGAAAACAGAAGCTGTCAGAGGGGAACTGCATCATCTTCCTGCCACCACATCTACAAAGTAACTTGCATCCATCCTTTCCTCTTTCCCACCTGATAAATAAGGAGGTGGCCCACCGTGAAATGCCACCTGTACCTGGATCCCATCTCTTCCTTACCTTTCTGGAACCTTGAACTATGGCTTATTTATTATGTCTACCCCACCCTTCCACCCCCAGCTTCTTTCTTTGTACTGGCATCTTTCAGTTGACATTTAAATATATTCAAGCCTCTTCTATGCCATCTTCTTCACTTTACAGCAAAACCTTCCTCAGGAAGTCATCTACATTTTACACTCTTTTCCTTATTACTTCTACTTACATTCCATTTCCTGCAATATTAGGCCTTTGTCCCACTATTCCATGGAAATGTGCCTACCAAAGTATTCATAGCCTTAGTCAAATTAATGAATATTTTTTTCTTCCTCCTACTTCTTCTCAGTCTTCTTTGTAGTTTTCTCCTATTCCACTTAAAAATGAGTTCCTCAAGGTTGGTTCTGAGTCTCTTGTCTACACCTTCTCAGAATGTGTCCTCTAGATCAGCAGCACAGGTGCTACCTGAAAACAGGTTAGCAATGCAAACGCTTGGTCTCCACCACCATAGCTACTGAAGGAGTAAGGCCTAGAAATCTGCATTAAACCTTCCAGGTGATTCTGATTCACTCTGATGTTTGCGAATTACTGCCCTAGACAGTTTGATCTATATCCTTTCGCCAGTGGTTATAAATATTTCTCTCTAGCTCATGTGTCTTTCCCAAGATTCAAATGCCAGCTTGACTTGAAATCACACTGGTGCCTCCCATTCAACATATCCCTAACAGAGCCACTCAGTTCTTCTCTTGTCTCACAACCAGCTCTTCCTCTTAAGGTTTCCTTTCTCAAGTGATACATACTTACTCCAGTTCTCCACCCAGACACCTGATCATCAGCTTTAACTCCCCCTCACTTCCTCAACCTACCACCCCATCAACTACCAAACTTCTTAAATATATCTCAAATTCATCTACCTTTTTCAATCCTTACTACCACCACCCTAGGCCAAGCTACCGTCATCCATCTATTATCTGACCCCCTGTAACAGCTTAATCAGTCTCTCTACAACCACTCTTACCCCCTCCAAATCTTTTCATATCACTCAATTGCTTAAAATACTTTTTACTTCTCATTGTCAAAAGGTTAAAGAACAAGATCTCTAATAACCTTCATGATCTGGCAATACAGGTACAGTAGTTACAGCAGTACCTAGCAGAGTACATACTCATTAAACATCACCTAGTATCTCCGGCTACTCGTACTCTTTCTGGTATAGCTACATGACTTATTTCAAGCCTTTCAACATATCACTGTCTTTCTTAGCTCAGCACTTGAGCAGAAAGTAGACCATCCCCCACCTTTTTCATCCTTCAAGTCTCAGTTTTTTTCTGCACATCTCCCCAGCCAAATAAGTCTTACCATTACATGGTTCCAAAACACCCTGTATTTATTGGTAATAGTTACTACACTGTTAATCAAGTAAACAGTGTCTGTCTTCTCATTAGAGTGTAAGTTCCATGCGGGCCAGCCCTGGATTGATTTTACCTATTGCTGTAACCCGTGTATCTAACAGAGTGCTTGGCAGACAGCAGGTACTCAGTAAATGCTGGCCAAGCGAATACATGTTTTCCACTTTCTCTTTCAACATCATTCTCCTCTTTGAGTTCTATTATACTCATTTCTCTGGTTTTCCTCTCCTACTTATGACTACTCTTTCTCTGGCTTATCTTCTCATCCCTGTTGATCTTGGCATTACGAAAGTATCTGTCCTTGTAGGTCTTATTTAGTTCTGCTACCAATTCCTTTCTTGGTAATCTTTTTTTTTTTTACATTCTTTTTTTAATGCAAATCTCTGAAATCTGATATGTCTTATACTTAACACATCTCAATGCAGACTGGCTGCATTTCCAAGTGCTCAGCGGCATCAGGCGGCTACTGCATCGGGCAGACAGGCCTAGAGGCACCCATTTTATTGATGATAATCCAAAGGCTTTGGATTATTTGTAGAGAGAGAATAGTTTTCATGCAAACACCCACTGCTAATTTAAAAACAAACATGTAGAGGTGTGTTGAACTGTTCTATAAATGCCCACTCATCTCTGGGATCCTCAGCTTTTTTCCAAATTAATTTTTCACATGGTTATGAGGGATGTTTTCGTGTACTCAGTGAGTTTCATTTTTAGGTCTTGGCAGTTAAATCCCTGTGGTCAGCACATACAGCAGTGTTTGAAATTAACAGTGCAAAAGAGCCATTTGGAGAAGAGGAATTATGAAGCAAGTATTTTGGTTAAAATTAAAGGTTAGGGCCTTTATCAGGAAACTGCACTCTATCCTTAGAAAGTAACAGCTATGATGATCTACAATAATAGGTCTGTCTGATTAATAATTACAATGATTATTGAGCTAAAGCTACCAGCAACCGTTTAGAAATTACAGGGTCATAGATAAAGCCCTACAGTTTCGGAGGGTTCTCAGATGGAATTTTTGGTTTGCTTTGATTGTGGGTAGGATACAGGTAGTCCAGGTTGGGATGATACAACCATCTGAAGTCCTGTCAAGATTCCTACTCTACAGGTTCATGGATGTGCTCTTATCTGCTATCTCCCGCAAAGGAGATGCTGATTCATCCCGCAGTATTTGCTGCCCAACCTTGACAGCTGTACTTGTCATTGACTGCCCAGTTCTTGTGGAATTAAAATTGTTATGCAGCTGTAGCATGGGGAAAAATAGTCCTTTTCCCAGAAACACTGTAAGTACATTTTCTATATAGACCCAGAAATAAATGAGATAAAAGCAACCTCATAAAAAATCAGCAGAAAGGAAGGCAGGTGATTGTTCGGTGACCTTCCATTTCCTCTTCCTTCCTGTGGGCTAAAACTGTGCCCGAGGACACAGATGTCCCTGCTGGACCCAGCTGCTTTTTATTCCTGTCTCCCCACCATTTCCTTTTCTATACTAACAGACCTGCCACCAGAGGTGTTGTAATTAGACCCACGGGTTTATTAGGGTCAAGGTTCCATCCCAGGTCCCTCACACAAATGCCGGGAATGGATACAAGCTTTTACCCAGCCTCACTCATCGTTTCTGCAATTAATCTAGACCATCCCTGCTTCACAAGTCTGCTTCACCTACTTTGTTCTCTGACTCTGGAACCTCAGTTTGGGCTTCCCAGGCCTCCATGGTCTACTCTGGACATTTGTCCCTGCCTTAGCATTTCCCCACTCATACATTCTGCCTCCGCATTCTGTGGAACACTTCTATGCTCAGAATGAACCAGACTATTCCTCCCCAGCCACGAGCAGCCCCTGGCCTATATTAACAGGCAACACTAAGGCTTAACTTAGTTACCAATGGTCAGAATAGAGTTCTCACTTCTTCAGCTTCAAGAACAGCTCCTCTTCCCAATGGTGGCATTCTGCCTTTTGCCTTTGTTCAGCAAAGGAGCAACTTTATTTCTTAATGTGAAAGAAAAACCAGTTCCCATCACACTCACTGATGTATGAGTAAGCTTAGGTTCTTCCCCAAACAAAACCTCAGACAGAGACTTGTCTGATGTCCAAGTGGCCTTTTTGGGAGGGGATCCTAGGATGCAGAAGTAGGGCAGAGGGGAGAGGAGAGGAGAAGCCAGTAGAGGAAGCACAAATTCACTGGTTATTACCGTGGGCAGCTGGGGACCCTCTGAGGAATGGTGGAGAACACCCCCAGAATTGTACCTCTGAAGAACCAGAGAAGGCAGCCTTTTCCCACTGACTCTCAATCCTCCAGTGGCAGGAAATTGCCCCGGGAATGGTAATACCCCCCACACTTTGGCTGCCTGTGTCCGGGCGAAGTGAACTACCAAAGCCTCAAAAAGGCCTGAGCTGGAAAAGCTGAGGGGCTCCACAGGAGCTGAAGGGCACCCTTCTGGCCACCGCTGAGGCTCCAGACCAGCTGAGGGGAGGTGCTGTGGAGCACAAAACACATCAACTCCTTTTTATGAGTGGGAAATGAAAGCTATCCTCTTCAGCCACCTCAAAAAAGCAAAAACAAGATAAGTTTAAAGGGAAATATCCCCAAGACCTGATATCTCTTCTGCAGCTGTTTCTTCATGTCAAGTGGAATCCTCAAAGACAGCTGGCTTATGTGGCTGAGCTGGGGCCCTTTCACGGGAGTGCCTTATCTTTGAGCTCCGTATGTTGCTATGCTAGATGTGCTCCACTAGCTAAAGTCAGGCCAAAAATGTGGTCATCCCCAGTCCTGTTGTTGTTCTTTGTCAGAGTCTTTAAAGAGGTAGAAGCACAGGCATGCATAGCTTAGAGACAGAATCCTTCCCCTCCAGGGCAAGCTGAGGCTTTGGGAACATTCAAAGCCAAGCAGCAGACTGGTCCCAACTGGGAATGCAGTAATTTCCACAGCACAGCAGTTTCTACAGTGATGTCGTCAAAGCTGGCTTCTTCTCTAAGGCCCAAACTCTAAATGCTGGCATGTCCCGAAGCCCGTCCTGGTCTTCTTCAGCATCTCCCCTTTCCTGTATGATCTCACCCAGTGCCTTGGCTTTAAGCATCACCTACATGCAGTTGTCTCTCAAATTTGTGTCTGTGGACTTGGACTTCAGATGTATATCCTACTTGTCTGCTTGACATCTGCACTGAACTGTTTAATAGGCTCTCAGACTTAGGTGCCCCAAAAACACACCTCTTGATTCCAAACCGGTTCCTCAAGTCTTCCCAACCTTGCTCAGTAAAAGCCAGTATGACAGCATCATTTAGCCTCTTTCTTAGTAATCTTATATACATATTTTCAACTATCATTTCTAGGCAGGTGATTTCATGTTTATCCCCACTCCAATCTCTCCTAAACTCAAAACCACATTTCCAATTGCTTGGTTGCCCTAATGGTATCTCAAGTTCAGTTATGGCTAAAATTGAGATTATGATTATCTTCCCCCAAAAGTTCTACTTTCTTTCAATAAATGACACAACTCTCCATTAATCAGGTCTGAGGCCTAAATTTTTCCCTGAGTCCTCTCTATTCCTTATATCCAATCAACAGGCCTTTCTTGTGGATTCTGAGTCTCCAAAATTTCTCACATTCATTCCCTATTTTTCACTCCTGCAGCCACTACTCAAATTCAAGTCTTTATTAGCTTTTTTGCATTATAGCAATGACCTAGTTATTATCCTTGATTTCAACACTGTTGCTATATTAATGTTTCTGAAACACATTTTTCTTTTTTCCACTTAAATTAAGGCTTCCCATTGCCTTCCAAATAAAGCCCAATTTCTTGGCTTAGCATTTAAGAAGGTTCATTAACTGGCCCAAACCCTTAATTCTTTATCTGTAGATCTTCCTTACAGCAGAGTCATTAGCCACCCTTGCCATTTCTACTCATTTTTACTCTGTCTGGGAAGACTTTTAACCAGTTTTAGATTTCCATATCCTATCAAGACCCAGTTCAAATATCAGTTCTCATGAGGACTCTATTCAAAGCTGGAGTGTCCTTCACCACAAATGCTACTAATAACCTCTCCCTCCTAAGATATCGTACTTTCTCATGGTACTGGTACTTCCTATCTTGAACCATACTCTTTTTTTTTGCATGACTGTTACATTCCCAATACAATTCTGAGTACTTCCAGGGGAGAGTCTACATTTACCTTTATGCTTATCACTTTGCTGCTTTGCAAAGTATGACAAAATAATGGCTATGTAATTTATTAAGGATCAAAGTAAAGGATATTGATCTTTTCTCTACTACTCAATTCTAATTTCCAAAGTCCCTTTGCAAAAAGTAGTAAGAAACTCACACCCAACCCCATATACAAAAGTAAATTCAAAATGGATCAAAGACCTGAATGTAAGTCATGAAACCATAAAACTCTTAGGAAAAAACATAGGCAAAAATCTTTTGGACATAACACGAGCAACTTCTTCATGAACATATCTCCCTGGGGAAGGGAAACAAAAGCAAAAATGAACAAGTGGGACTATATCAAGCTGAAAAGCTTCTGTACAGCAAAGGACACCATCAGCAGAACAAAAAGACATCCTGCAGTATGGGAGAATATATTCATAAATGACATATCCAATAAGGGGTTGACATCCAAAATATATAAAGAGCTCACGCACTTCAACAAATAAAAAGCAAATAAGCCAATTAAAAAATGGGCAGAACTGCTGAACAGACACTTCTCCAAACAAGAAATTCAGATGGCCAACAGGCACATGAAAAGATGCTCCACATCGCTAATCATCAGAAAATGCAAATTAAAACCACAATGAGATATCACCTCACACCAGTAAGGATGGACACCATCCAAAACACAAACAACAACAAATGTTGGCGAGGATGTGGAGAAAGGGGAACCCTCCTGCACTGCTGGTGGGAATGCAAATTAGTTCAACCATTGTGGAAAGCAGTATGGAGGTTCCTCAAAAAACTCAAAATAGAGATACCATTTGACCCAGGAATTCCACTCCTAGGAATTTATCCTAAGAATGCAGCAGCCCAGTTTGAAGAAGACATATGCACCCCTATCTTTATCACAGCACTATTTACAATAACTAAGAAATGGGAGCAACCTAAGTGTCCATCAGTAGATGAATGGATAAAGAAGATGTGGTACATATACACAATGGAATATTATTCAGCCATAAGAAGAAAACAAATCCTACCATTTGCAACAACATGAATGGAGCTAGAGGGTATTATGTTCAGTGAAATAAGCCAGGCGGAAAAAGACAAGTATCAAATGATTTCACTCATATATGGAGTGAAGAACAAACAGCAGCAGACTCACAGAACCCAAGAATGGACTAAGTTACCAAAGGGAAAGGGGCTGGGGAGGATGGGTGGGAAGGGAGGGACAAGGGGGAAAAAGGAGCACTACAATTAGCAGACATAATGTTGGGGTGGGAATGGGGAGGGCTGTACAACTTAGAGAAGACAAGCAGTGATTCTATAGCATCTCACTACGCTGATGGACAGTGACTGTAATGGGGTATGTGGTGAGGACTTGATGACGTGGGGAGTCTAGTAACCATAATGTTGCACATATAATTGTAGATTGATTTCAAAATTAAAAAAAAAAAAGAGAGAAACTCACACCCATCCCATCCCCACGCCAGAGCTCACTGCCGCCCCCCCGCCCCCAAACATTAAAAAAAGCAAAAGCAAAAGCAAAACAAAACACTTCTTTCATGTCTGGGACTTGTATAATATGACTTACTGCAATACTCTTTCCCATTCTGCACCTGGCTTAAATTTATGGATCCCACTAGACTGTAAACTCTATGAGGGCAGGGAATTGTTTTAGTCACTGTTACATACTTAATTTTTGAAACCTAAAATAACTATTGAGTAAATGAAGTAGGCTTTTGCTTAAGTGTCACTTTCTAGGGCTTCTGTGATCTTTTCAACCTAAACTGGCTCTTCAAGTACAAATAACTGCTTTCCCCTAGATTCCATTTCCCACCCTACATGCTAATCTTTTAAGTCCAAAGTTTATCATCTGCATGTGCATGAAGTGAAGAAAATTGAATCTATTCATGCAGAGTGCAATATTAGGGTTACCATCACAAAACGGCTCTCGAAAGTTTGGTCTTTACGTCTCTGCAAGCTCTTACAACCCTTTCTAAAAAACATTCTTTTAAAGATGCATTCCTCTACTGACTGATAGTTTAGGGATACGCCTGGAAACGCAGGGAAGGCCAAAAAGACCCCATTCCAAACCGACCAAGTGCTACTGAAGAGCGAAAGCGAAATTTGGAAAAAGAATGTCAATCGTTTGATCAAATCATGACAAACCGACGGCCTGGCACAGGTAAGGACCTTGACAAGGGAGCCCAAGAGAGGATGAGAGGCGGAAAGAGGTAGCTGTACAGAGAAGTCGCCAAAACCTTCCGAGAAGGGTCCCAAAGAGGGTTCCCAGGACCTAGTCCCTGGGGCCGTGCCCTCAAGTCCGCGTGCCACATCCTGCAATACCCTCAGAAGCACACGCCCCACTGAAAGGGGACAGGGGCCGGCAAGGCGCACGCGCACGCGCCCGCCCGCCACGCCAGAGTTCCCCATCAGCAGCGCGGAAACTAAGACCCCACGGAACTACTCTCCCGCCTCGCCTCACGCGGAGGTCTCGAGCCTCCCAGAGGCGGCTGGGAGCTGGGTAGCTCGTCACCACTCACCGCTCCGCCCCGCTCCTCCGTCCGCTCCGGTCGCCCCTTGCGAACCGGTTCCAGGGCCAGCCAGCTAGGAGAGCGGAAAAACAAAGGTTCCCGCAGCAGTGTCGAAGGGGGAGCGTTTTGGCTGAGCGACCGTAGGAAGTGACGTCTCCCTCCCCTTCCGGTCCGCCGGATTATGAATGAAGGCAGGCGTGGCTGTATCCCGCGCGCCTTCCCTGTTTCTGTCTGGGTCTCTCTCGTTGCAAGGGGTCCGCGTGCGAAGACTTCCAGAAGCGGCCTCGGAAAACCCGCTCGGGCGGGGCGGGAAGGCGCAGGCAGCCGGTGTCACCGACAAGCTCAGGCACCCTCCCTGCCTGGCCGCGCCTCTGCGACCAGGTAAAGAGGGCGCTCGGGCCGCCGGCTCCCGCAGTCCCTTCGACCCCAAGTGCTGCTCTTTGCATCCCGCGGCTACAGGGCTGACAATGAGGGGGTAGTGCGGGAAGAGTAAGGGCGTGGAATTTGTGTCCGGATTACTCTCCAGACCCGGGGACCCGTAGCCACTTTAGCCGCAGCTTCTGAGGGTGCGGGCGGAGGGTTCCAGGCCCCTTCTCAGTTTTCCCCAAGGCCTTCTCTGCTGATGGGGGACAGAGCAGCTTCCATTTGCAGGAGTGTGGGGTCGTTTGCGTTTGCTGTTAGGTGTGGTTTTTAAGGCCTTTTGGTAAGCTTTAACTTTTTTCTCTTTGGTACTTAGCTTTCCATTATAGCTCCTCCTCATTGTGAATTATGCTTAACAGTTGCCTCAGAGGTCTTGCTTCCTTTGGGGCCATTCGCTTCTGTTGCCGTGTCAAAGCCCTGCTTCACTTTGGTTTTAAAGTCTATGGGATGTTTGAATCTAACTTGCATGAAATTGCTTTGGTTTCAAAAACGTTTACCATACACATACTTCCCATCCCAACTTTCTACCAGTTTCGGAATTAGGTGACTTTTTCTCCATTATTCTTAATGCCAGGACCCCATTCCTTGTCAAATGCCAGCATTTAATGTATCCTGTGCTAAATTATTGATAAGGAAGACAGTATTTCTACTTTTTCTAAGCTTATGTATAGAAACAGTGTTTAATGGAGAAAATGCAAAAAAGCTGGCATGAAATAGTGATGTGACAATTTTGAACATGTAAACATGGTCATTAATTGTGAAAATAAATTTATTTTTATAAATACAATTGAGTTGCTGTCGTATCTAATAAATCAAACATTAAGCTATGTGAGTTGGTTTTGTTTTGTTTTTTTTAACGGCTGGGTGGGGAGTATACACTATTGAGAGGATTGCCTTAAGTGTACTCATTATTTGATACTATGAGTTATATCAGAAGGGATCATTTTAAAAGGTACAACTTAAAAAAAAAGTCTGTGAAAAAGTGGTATTTTTAAAAATTGTTTTTTAATCAGTTTTTTTCTTTTCACTTCTAGTACATGTTTGCTTTAAACAAAGCTCAAACGTGAACTGTGTTATAGTGGGCCCATCAGGTTTTTTTTTTTTAAACCTGTGTTTACTTCTTAGCTTTTATATCACACTGATTTTGAGACGAGTAAATACTGACTATCCAATTGGCCATTCTAACAGCAACAGTTTGGCAGATTTTGGAACTTAAAATTGAGAGAGAGTCAACTAAAACATCTGTAATATACACAGTTCTTAGTATACCTTGTTTCTATCTTCAAGTATTCCAAAGTAGCCTACTGAATTTGTTAGGATTAGTACTTGGAATGCAAAGATTTAAACCATTTAGATCATAACAAGCACAGATATTATTTGCTTGGGGATTCAGTCATTTTATTTCAGTCTGCTGCTGTATCTAACGTGTTGGCATTTTATGCAGTAATCCTTACTAACTATGAGGTCAGGCATAGCAGCAAGTATTATGATTCTATGGCAGCACATGATTCCCTGATTCATCCAAGAGAAGACACTCTTCCCTTATGGCTACAGTTACAGTAAGCTTTTTTGCTAGTAAACATTTTTCCCCCCATTTCTTGCCCATATAACAGAAGAGCTCATTTTAAATGTTGCACTTTGTCCTCTAGACTTAAACTGTATGTAACCCCACATTATATAATGTTTAGAGCACTGGCGTAGCTAAGTTTTTCTTTCCTTTTTTAACCTTTAGTATCTAAGATAATTAGCTTCTAACTCTTTAGGGGCAAGCTCTTTTTAATTTTTTTTTATATTATTGTAAGAAAAGAGGTTGAGATTTGCAACCAAACAGCATTACCTTGTGAAGTCTAAAACAAAGTAAGTTCCCATGGTCATAATGTTGAATATTTGATGTGATAGGGAACTTAAATGGGTTTAAATTTTAAGAAGAAAAAAGTTTGTAATTTTTCATACTAGTAAACTGGGTTGAACTCTTTTCTACAATAAGTAGATTTATACAAATAGACTTAGGGTATCACATTTATATTCTACCGTTTGTGTCTCCTGGCTTTCAGTCCTAGTAGCATTATTTTAATAGGGGTGGGTGGGTAGAGAGAAAATCTTTTCAATTCAACATGAATCCCTTACCTTTTTTGAGAAATTTGCAAATATAAAGCATAATTTGGGACTTGCCCATTAAAATTTGTGTTTTTTAATAGTGTCAATAGATAAAGAATTGGGATAAATTATAAATGAATAATAATAGTATTTAAAGGCTTACTAATATGATGAGCATTGTTCAATTCTCACAACACACTATATGGTTAAATATTGTTGTCCCCATTTTATAAATGAGGAAACAGGCACAAAAATATTTTACATTGCTACCATATATCAGAACTGGGATTTTAACTCAGCTCTAGAGTACAGGATCTTATCCATTACTTTATATTTCTTGGTGCATTAAATAACTCAACTTGCTAAGTATACAGAATCTAGTTAGGTTCTGAGTTCCCTTGCTTGAGTATCATTATACATAAAAACTTAAATGCTTGCTTTATTTATGAGTCTGGATGATTTCTACTTACATTTTTTCCAGTTCACCTCACAAAAGTGTTGTTTCTTCACTTTAAATTATATGTAGTTGACTCTTAAAATATATTGACTCATTTGAAAAAGAATGGTGTCAAGAATGAGGCTCATGTACCAAGACTAAAGTTATCAATAGCACTGTCATTGCAGTCATCACTGATACTCATTTGTGTACATTCATTTATGTATTCATTTCTTAAACTAAAATTTAAGTACCATTAAACATTGGAGGTATGTCAGGTAATAAGTGCTGTAAAGAGAAAGAAAGCTAAGACTGATGGAGTGCTTTTTCAATTCAGGTAGTCAGTAGAGGCTTTTCTCAGTTAATATTCAGAGGTTCAGTAAAATGAAGGAGCAGGCCATATGAGTATCTTGGAGAAGAGCATTCTAGGCAGAGAGAACAGCAAGTACAAAATATTCTCTAGTGGGAGTGTCCCTGGCATCTTGTAAGAACAGCCAGAACTGGCTGGAGAGGGGTGGATCAGGTCAGAAAAAGATAGCTAGGGTTGTGTCAAGCCCTATAGTCCATAAGAAATTTGGATTTTATTCCAAGTGTGCTGGGGAGCCACTGAATGGTTGTGAGCAAGGGACATGATTGATGTTTTTAAAGGTTCTCTCTATTGTTGGAGAATGAACTGATGTGTGGAAAGAAGAAAAATAGCTAATAAGGCTTTTGCAGTAGTCTTTGTAAGATTTGCTGATGACTTGGATTAAGGTAGTAGTGGTAGAGGTGGTGCTAAGAAGTTAGATTTAACATTTATTTCAAAGGTAGAAATAGTAGGGCATGAGAGAGAAAAAAAGATGTTGAGCAAGACTTCGGAATTTGGACCTGAGCTATTATCTGGATGGATGGTGTTGCCTTGTTCTCAAGAAGGGGACTACTTAGGGAAGAGAACGGGTTTGGAAAAATGTCAAGTAGGATACAGGAGTCCAAAGTTGAGGAAAAAAAGATGTGGCTGAGATAAATGGAAGAGTCGTAGATGATATTTAAGCCTATGGCACTGGAGATCATTGGAAACAGTGCTGTTACAATGTGAGTTGTGACCCATTACTGGGTCATGAACTAAACTTAGTAATAGCATAAAAAAACAAATAAATAAAAAGTACAGAGTAAGAATTATCAGATATGTCCCCTGTAATAGGATATTTCTTCATGATTGTTTCATTTTTATTCAATGTATCGTGAGTTGCTTTACAAAACTTCTTCTGTGACATGATCAAAAGCTTGAAAGTCAGTATTCAAAGAAACGAGTGTAGATTGAGAATAGTACAAAGCACTGAGCCACAGATCACTAAGGTCTGCAGAAGATCCAATAAAGGGAATCAGGAAGGAACTATCAAAAAACTTAATCTGGTGCTGAGAATTGAAAATAACTGCCTTCAGAACAGTGGTTTACATCAAGGTTTACTCAGACTGGCACAAATGCCTACAATGACATAATTTCTGATGATTTTCACTTTGACCAAATTGTTGCTGCAATAAAATTACAATATGCTTCAATTTGTGAAATTCTAAGTTTATAAACTAGTGCTATTTATATTAGGACAATACCTATTAAGTGTTTTCCAATAAGATCTCTTTGTAGATTCAGTTAATGCTTTTGGATTGATGTACAATTCTCTTCTATGTAATGGAAGCAAAATGTGCTTTTAAGGATTATGAAGATTAGAAGTATGAAATTTCTGTGTGCTTAGCACATAGTTTGTGGACAATAAAATATCTGTGATATTTAGAAATGTATTCTTTGTTCATTTAACATTTATTAAACTCTTACCAAATTCCAGACACAGTGATACTTTGCATTATTATTTGGAAAGGTCCAAATCAACTGGTTAATATTTTGTTGCAATTTTATGCACTTTTTAGTGTTTGTTAGGTGATATATAACATTTACTGTTACGTAATATTTAGTTGCTGTAGATACAGACTTGAATTTTGAGCACAAAACTTTTAACTTTTTTTCTAGCTCCTGAAGAAGTATGTTTATATTCAGTATGTTTCTTGTGTTTTTTCCCTACTCTCTTTATCATATGCATGTAGTGAAATATTAAAATGATTTTAGATAAGAAAACACCATTTCCCCTTTCACATGTGAAATACTCCGATTTCTCAACACCAACATATATTAATTAGAATGGGAATGCCAAAAAAAAATTCTAAGTGCCTGAAATATTAAACCTGAGACTATTTCAGTTGTTTAAAAATATCTTTGAAGATTCCCAGGTAATGAAATCAAGGCTTAGTATTTTCTTTTTACCCATTTATTTCCTCAGCAACATTCCCAGGCAGGTCCAGAGAAGAGGTCCACCCTCCATCAGTTTTCTTCAGCACCTGAAGTTTGTAGTTTTGTCTGCTGCTTTCTTTTTCCATCTTAGGAGTAGCTGCAGTGTGGCACCTGTCAAAGCCAAGAAGGAGCAAATGACAGTGCTTCTGTGCTTGGCAGGAATGTCATACGGAGTAACGAGAGCCATGCCGCAGAAGCCGGGAGACCCAGAAGATGATCCCACAGTACCTACCTTCTTAAAGCTCATGACATAAAATTAATGAAGTAAAGAATTCTCTAGGCAGAAATGGAGAAGAAAGAAGAGGGGTTTCTTTTGCCTATGGTATTTGCAAACCTTAAGAAAAAAGTTATTATACTTCCTTGCAAAATTAAGGACATAGTGCAAACCAAAACCAGAGAGCAAATTTGTGCAGGTCTGTTAATACTTTTTTAGAAATTATATTCATACTTAATGGGGAGAAAGTGCCCAGGGAGAGTAATTTTCTTTTAACTCCAAGATCATTAAGTAACATTTTTAATCTTCCAAGAGAAAAACACCAATATCTATAATGAGAAAAATAAATTATGTTAAGAATCAACACTACTTTGCATTTTCTCTCAGGCATCTCATTAATTTTTAGGTAACTCTTTGGGCAGGGTATTGCTATTCTATTTTGTTGAAATTTAACATTTATTAAGTGCTCACAGTGGGAAAAGTTTAGGATATGTAAAAGCCTATTCTCAAGGTTCTTATGTGCCTTGGAAAGTGGCAAAACACATGTACTCATGTAAAAACACATGTATTTTTATAATTATTTCTACATATTTTTAAAAATTATTTCTACACATCCTAAATCAAAAGCATAACATTGCTTTTAGGTTTTTTTTTGTTGTTGTTTTTTATTCTGTTAGCAGGGCTAGTCTTTTAATTACTATTAGACTACTGGGCAAATGAAATCAGTCATGTTTTCTTTCACATCTACTTCTTGAAGCACTTAGGGATTTTCCTTACAGAATCCCACTGTCAGCAGGGGGAGTTAAGAGTATCAACAAACTAATCAGGAATAGGTTTACAGGGGCAAACTCCTCAAAGAGACTATAATCTTCCTGGAAAATGTTGGTTTCCTTTGTCAGTGAGCTTTAATAAATGCCCTTCAGTATTTTAAAGTCAGCTTTAGGTGTCAAAACCAAATCAAACAAAACCCCAAAAGGTAATGAAGCTCAGGAAGAAACTGGTTTCCATGGGATTAAAAAGTTGTTGCTTTTAAGTTACATGAAATCATTTTCCCCTAGAAAATCTTTTAAAGAAGTAACAAACCATGGATCTGTTATGTTTCAATGAAAGAAATACAAAACAGTAGTGATTACTTGCATTATTAAGAGATTCTCTAAAATAGTACTTTATTAATGATATACCTTTGTTATAATGGATTATTATTTTAATAAAAAAATTGAGGATCAAGAAGCTTAAACAGTTTTTGACGTTTTGCTTTTATTTTTTAAAAAGTCTAAGGAATTTAGAATATAAAGGAAATGTAGTACATTGAAGGTTTCCTAAAAGTCAGGATACATTAATATTTCAAATACACTTAAAAGAAGGTTACATGTGTATTTTTTAAAGGCATTAAAAATAATTTTTCCTCTAATATACCATCTTCCTAGTACATGCTTCTATGGTGAATGCTTTTAAAGAGTGCCATCTAGTGTCAATTTTAGAATTGTGATTTATGGATTAGAACCCCAGGAATTTTATACCCAGGAAATTAGAAATCAAAGTCAAGATAATTGACAAAAATCTTAAGGAATATAACTTGAAAATACCCCTCAATAATTTGGCCTCGAGATTGTGTATGTCTGTATTTTTAACATAACTGGCATGTGTATTCATTTATGCATTCACTCAACAAATGCTTCTTGGTTATATATACATATTTGTAGTAGGCCCCACTTTAGTCATTGCAGTGAACAAAACAAAATTTCTGCTCCGCGGAACATTCTATTTGGGGGATGCAAATATATAGTTTGTTACAACAGTGATCAATGATTATATGATTATTATATTGGAGGATCATAAAACAAGCAGTGTGGGAGAACCATCACTCTCAAACTTCTCAGGGCTGTTATCCTCAGACACCTCTCAGTATTCTTGGCTATTTCTTACTTCCCATCCTCTTCATCTCCTGCCCTCACCTGTAGTGAGACCCCCCCAAAATACTTGATCAGGAGGGTCCTATTGCAGAGCACCTGAGGCTTGCTCATTTTAAAGAGCTGGGTATAAAATCACCCTGAGATTAGTTAATCCACCAAGTGGCTTTTGGAATTATTTCTTTGGGAATATTTCTTTTGGAAGCCATTTATTCAGTCCAGGAACAAATTTTACAGAATTTTATCACAGATCCTTGCTGATTTCTAGGGAAAGGTTTTTTTACATTCATTTTTTATTTCAGCTTCTAAATTACTGTATTCTAAGGCCTATAACTACTTCAATTTATGCTTCAGGTGACCCAATGAAAGAAGAAAATGAAAGGCATTAAGAAAAGTCTTACAGAAGAACATCTATATTTGGACTTTTCTCACCAAATAGAAGGATGCATCTTTCCCCTTCACACATCTGTAACTTTATTTTTGTTATCATACTGTGATTGCAAAATCTTTAAAGTTTGCTTAGTCCTCACCAGAGAAAGCACAAATATTTCACTAAAAAATGTACTGTCCCAGCATGTCGAAGTACAGATTATTTCAAGACAAGAGCTTCCACCAATAGTCCAGAATTGCTGTTTACCTGCAGTAGCAGAAAAACCAGAAAATTTCTGTAGAGCAGGACTTGCTGTTGTACTGAGACACATAATCCAGAAATCATATGAAACAGACCCCTCAAAGAAGGAAATTTTAGAACTCCTGGGTTTTAAGAAGACTTGCTTGAAAGCCTGTGCTGAAGTAAGTATAATGTCTTTTCAGTTAATTAAAGCCATAAAGTGGTTGACACATTCACTTGGACATTTGATTTAACTTTCAGTTGGAGACTACACTTTTGTTTACTTAAAACCCTAGCAACCAATGAAATAGTTAAAGTAGCCCTTCATGTATCCCAGTACCTCAGTGCAGTACTGGAAAATAAGAACTTAAGATTTAATTCATGAGGTTTTTGAAACCTTTTTTTAGAGAATGACTTCTAAAAAATCTTTTAGTTACACTGAGGATTTTTAAAGGGCATTTTACAGGAGTTCAAGTAACAATGCTTTGGAAGGCCTGCTTTTTTACAGGGTGTGTGCTTTAAAGGCTTTGGGAAGTAAGGATTTATGCAGTAAGAAGATACAGGAAGATAACATGTATGGGAATGCTAAGCCCCCATTGTTTAATGTTATCCCTTCTGAAGTGTAATATGTCTCGATGCCTAGCCTAGGGATGGGTTAGCTCAAGACTTAAATACTCCAAACTAGTTTTATATCCCAATAGAAAGTTATTTTTCTTCAAGCTATATTGAAAGAATCCTTTCATTTCTTGTTTTGTGTTGCTTTGTAGGTTAGTCAATGGACCAGACTATGCGAAATCACCATCCCTTTAGCTATTGAGAATTTTCTCAAAGAATCTTCTGACCAGCACCCGACTATCCCTGCAGAAATACTGCAGCTGGAGAAAAAGCTTAGTGAGCCTGTGAGAGTACATAATGATGACAAACTCCGGCGGCAGAAGCTGAAACAACAGAAGGCTGCAGGGCTTGGGCCTCCCCCTGCTGCGGAAAAAATGAAGAGTGAGGTCCACAGACAAGAAACTTCTGAAGAATTGGACTCCTCATCCCTGAGCCTGGAACTGAAAGTCGCAGTCTCCAAGCTGACAGTACATGAAGAACCAGCTACTACCAACAGGGAGCCTTCTCACATCAGAAAAGCAAAGGCCTCTGACCTTCCACCTCTGGAGCATGTGTTTGCAGAAGGCCTGTACTTCACTTTGGCAGATATTGTGCTCTTGCCCTGTGTCCATCATTTTTTGGTAAGGTTTATCTGGAGTGGATACATTACTCTAAGTTCTAGTCTACGAAATTGTCTAGATTTAAATCCCTATTCCATTTCTTACTGTCATTATGTTCCTGAACAAGTTACTAATATCTGTCTCCATTTTCTTATCTGCAAGATAGAGATAATAGTACCTATATAACGGGCTCAGTGTGAGGAATAAATGACAATGTGGGTCAAGTGTGGGCAGTGTTTGGCACATAGTAAGCTCTCCATAAATGTTAGTAACCATTATGACTTTTGATTTTGAGTTCTAAAATGTCAGTAATTGTTGTGACTATTAATTTCAAATAGCTTTTGTGATTACCTTCCAATATTAGAGGTTCCAATATTAAAACACTAAAAAATATTGTCAGCTCTATTTTATAATCAAGTTGTCACTTAAAATACAAATTTCATTATGTTAGGTATTATTAAATCAGAAATATTTTTATCTCTATACTTCTCTGTTCTTCATAAGATTACAGTGGCTGGCTATGCTATTCAATGCTGTAGGAGAATGTAACTGGGAAGTTTTCTTTCCTAGTATAGTCACATATACATATATGTATGCATTTTTTTCCCCCTCTGTGAGGGAGAAAAGAACAAAGTAAAAATAATATCAGAGTGAACATGGGAAGCTGTAACTCCTTGCAGCTTTCCAATTGGTTTGCAAGAGCTGCATTTTTCTTGCTTTGAAGCATTTCACCCTTTTCCCTCCTAAGGAATCAGATACCAGGTTTCATTCCCCTTGTACAGCACCAACACTTCAGGTATCTCTACTGATGGATGAGAAAAGATTTTTAATGAAAATCTATATATCAAGGCTTGTTCTTTACTAATAGGTGAATTTAGGTGCTATTAATCAATTGGCATTTCTTAAAGAACATTTTTCTTCAAAGTGGAAAAGGTTTTTTTCTCCTTTCCAATGAGGTAGGAAACAAAGTGGAAACAAAACAAGATTAGAAATCAAAATAATTTCAGAATTAAAGGATATAAAGAAGAGAGATATTTAGGAGTTGTTTGGATATTGATTAGTATTTTTAATGTCAGATATATTTGTAGTGTCCACAGAGCTAGGTGGGGAGAAAACATCAATTTTTCTTTTTCTTTAGTCAAGTGATTTCTAAATTCTCTTATCCCTGACCTCACCCCCTTTATTAACCAACTTCAGTCATTAAATAAATACTATGAAATACGATTGGTGTTCATAGCTTCTTGGTCTTCTTGAATAACTGTGTTTGTTTTTAATTTCATTATAATTGAATCAAAATAGCATATGCATTAAATCATTCATTGGAGAAATTTAGTGAAAGCCTATTACATATGGCAGGCACTGTGTAGGCTCTAGGAATACAGTGATGGACAAGACAGATAAGGTCCCAACCCTCATGGAGTCAATATTCTACTAGGGGAAGATAGATAAACAAAAATATACAATTAAATAATGGTAAGTGCTATGATAAAAAAGCAAGTATTTGCTTTTTAATTCAACAAAACTTAAAATTTGATTCACCTACATGAAGTTGATTTTAGATTATTATCTAGACATCCATCTTTAGCTAGTTTGAAATTTATTTTAGGTTAATTCGAATACTATTTACCGGATTAAGATCAATTGAGGTTGAAATATTCCTAGTTGAAAAGGTTTTTTTCTCCTCTCCAATAAGGTAGGATATCTACTGATCACTACTGAGTCAATTTATCTAATGTCACTCAGCAACTTAGTTTTCATCTCAGTTTAAAACTGGGGAAAACTCATACACTCAGCTTTTTTCTATTAAATGTATTCTATGATTAAATTCTTCTCTTTTGACATTTATATGTAAACTAATTCTCAAAATATTTTCTTTTGTTTGTTTTCATTTTTCCAGGATCTGCACATTTTCTTTCCAGAATTTCTTTCTTTGCCAAAGCCATGATGTTGTTTATGTTATATTTATTTTGCTCTTTTAAGTCATCTTGGGTTATGAAGCAATTGTTTTAGTTCAGATAGTGACTGTGATGCTGACCCTTTGTGCTTGCCTTCACACACATTGAGGTGATGGAGTGGAAGTCCAAATGGTCAGAATCAGAGTCAAGTTCATGATCAGGAATGAAGGTCAGGTTACTAGGTTTGGATCAGAAACAGAGCTAAACCTAGGGCCAGGATGTTTAGCCACAGGAATAAGGCCAAGAACGTAAAAGAACAGTCAACTTTGCTAAGTCAAGGTTTGGAATACCAGAGATCAAAATTAGAAGAATTAGGGAAAACAGTCAGTGCTTCTAAACAGAATAAAGCCAGAGATACAAAACAATAGCAAGCTGAGTGGTTGAGGTTTTGTGTCTAAACTTGTTCCAAGTTTTTCTTCCTCTTCAGTGTGTATTAGTTTGTAAAGTTAACCTGTGATAACCGAGCACTTCTACATGGAAAGTGCCTGGCAAAACACTCTCCTCTAGAAAGTTTTAGGAATAGATTAAAAAGGACTAAATTAAAATGCACACTTCTTATGATTTTCCCCCTTTAAATAATTTGCTAGAATCCTCTGGTATTTAGTGTAGCAAGCATAGAGGAGGAATAGCAATGAATAGCTACACTAGGGCAAAATCCTGCTATTTCCTGATATCATGAAATTCTATAGTTATTTTTAAGTTGCTACTAGTAAACAGTACACTTTGATAGAAGTATTTAAAAGATTATTCTCCTGTAAGACAGATTTGTCATTGTATGAAATCTTTTTGTAATTTGAACACTTATGATTTAACTTTCTACATTTTAACTTCTAATGCTTTGAATTGAGTTTTTTAAAAAAATGACATATTTATTGCTAAAGTAAAATGATTATAGAAATTGATTTTGAGCAAAAATACCTGCATTAAGTATCTCTCAGTGACCCCACTAACATAAAATTAGGAATAAAATGAGGATCTCAGTATTGGCTGGTATATTGTAAAAATCATGGATGGCACTTATTGAGTAGTTAATTTTTATTTTCTGTATCTGCTCTGCATTAGGTCCTTAAGAGTTTTCAGTTTAAATCCACAAGTTCTAATTTGTAAATTAAAAAAAATGCAGAATTTGTGTTATATTTCCCTTTAGATTGTTTACTGCTTACACTGCTCACCTAAACATTTGTTAGTTATGACTTTTTGAAGGAGTAGACAGAATTAAGGAAATGATTTAAAATAAATACAAAATATTTTATATAATAAGTAGTTGGAAAGTAATGCAGAGGAGGAGATATTTTGGATAGATGTAGAAATCTTCTTTCGCTTTTTATTCAGACAAGTTTTTCCGTCCCTTCTTACAATTAATTACACAGCCTCTAGGGTTTCATTTTGTTCTTTTGGTAGTACTAACTTTTATCATTGTTTAAGAACAAATTCTCTTATTTTCTTCCCCTAAAGTAACTCTGTAAATTTTGTAATGGTTCTGATCTTATAAGTCATGTAACTTTTTGAAAAAAAAAATCATTTCTTAGGAACAAATTTAAGTTTCATGTCATACATTTTTGGTTAGCCATTCCTTAAATATATCTTCTTGAGTGTAATGAATGTGGTTCTGTACCTCTGGAGTTGTCTGGATATTATCAGAGCAGCCTGGCTTGATTAAGTGGGATGACCTGTCATGCAGAGTAAAACCTCTTCAATTTCTTTTAAACATGAATTATTGTTACTTTTTCAAATGGAAGGAAAGATTGTTATATGCATCTAACAAAAAAGAATAAATCAGTACTAAAGAGAGTAAAGGAAAGGTGAGGAAATGAGAACATTTCTTACTTGATTAATTTATCATGACTTAAACTCAATTCCCTTAGCAAATAAGCTATTTCCAGACAATAAAGAATTTTGGTGAGGATTATAATTTTTTGGCTCCCAGAGTACCAGTTAGACAGCATATTTCAAACGTTTCACTCTAACTCACAGTAAATAATGCATTTTACAAGGTGATTGAGCATACCTATACAAATATATATATATATTACATATCCATCTAAAATATAAATACTCACAAAGTAACCTACCTTACTATCTGCTGTGTACTCATATTTTCTATTTTATTTCACTTTTTAAGAAACCTACTATGTTGATTTCATAACCTCATAATGGGTTATAGTTCACTTAGGGTATTATCCTTTGAGGGTAATATATGGTTCCTTGATCATTCGTTCATCCACTCAACAGAGTGAGTATTATTTGCAAGGCAGGGTTTTAAGTACTTGTAGTATATAAGAGATTTAGACATAAACCCTGCCCTTGTAAACACTTATACTTATTTAAAGTCCAGTTAAAATAGAGTAAAATATATATGTGTGAATTTTTCATGAATTCTCTGTCCTTTCTGGCTCCTGCTTTGGTACTGATAATTGCTAGATATATTTGTAGAGATTTTATATGACTCGACGTTTTTACTTATCTATCTGTTCATAATCTTAAGTCATAATCTGTTTGTGACATTATAACTGTTTCCATGGAAACAACATCCAGTGCCTCTTAGAGAAGGGAGAACTAATTTTTAAAGAAATTAAAGTTTGGTGGTGATGCTAGGAAGAAGCATCTGGCCAAGACAAAACAAAACGATATTAATTTACATCAGGATAATGGTTTCACATTTTTCTAATTTAAATAAATAAGAGTCTTACTTTAAGAGCTGCATTGAAAAAAAAAAAGTCCTCTAAATGGTGCTAGTTATCTTTTTCATTTCTGCATATCTGTAATTGTATTTTTTATCTTTCTTACTGTTTTACTTTAGTAAGAAGCCCTTACCTCACCAAGTATCTTTTTTTAAAAAATATGATTTTGAAGGGTGCTTCTTATATTATTTTAAAGTAATTTTGGCTTAATTCTATATATAGTTCATATGTTCATGGAGAATGGCTTCACTTAAGAAAAAAAGGAACTTTAGATCACTATTCAAAAAGAGTGCAACGTCTCCATTTTCACACATCTCCAGTGAGTGCAAAATTTTCACTGAGACTCCTCAACATGTGTCAGTGATTATAGACTGTATAGACAGCAGATTCTGATCACTTAAAAATGTTGCACAATTTATTTTGAGAAAATCAACACTTAATTTTAATTTTTCTGCATTTATCACTCTTCATAAGTAAATTTAACAATTTTCATAAGAAAATATGTATTTTAGGTTTTTGTTACAGCAGTGTCTATTTACTGTCTGTATATAGTGTATTGAGAACTTATCAAATATAATGAGGGTCAGGGACAGTGAAATGTGTTCATTGTCATGAATTACAGATGAAGGTTTCTAGATTTGAAGGAAGTTGATTAAGGAAGAGTTTTGGAGGGGAATAAAAATATATTACCAATTAAAGATGATAGACACTAAAATACAAAATGTAAACTTTTCCAAAATGATTTTTGACCCTAGCATTTGTAGACATTTACAAATGTTGTCATGTTACTTATATTGATGCTTTTTGGAATAATCTGTTCATATTTTTTGTCTTTTTTCTGTTAAGATGGTCTTTTCTATTACTACTTTTTAGTTTTTGGTTTATGGGATAGTATGTGAATACATTCTTAGTTTAAAATTGGATTTTGGTCTTTTCTTGTTTTATAAAGCAAAACATAATAGCTTTAATACAAAATAATATGTATACTATTTATATATGCTATATATACTATTATATACTCTTTTATATATACATATATATTTTTTCTAGTGTGTATGTGTGTGTAATATTTATTATTAATAATAATTATTATTGTTTCAGTAATTCACAAATACCTTTTGGGCCTCTTATTATTTATGTTACTACTTTGTCAGTCTTATTTAAATTGTATGTTTAGATTTAGAAATACGTTTTTTAATAGAATTTATTTTTTAGAATAGTTCTAGATTCATAGTAAAATTGAGCAGATTGAGCAGAAAGTACAGAGAGTGCCTATAGACCCTCTGGGTCAGCCTTCCCTGTCACCCTTCCCCTACTAATCTCCTCTGTCAGCGTTCTGTACAAGTGATACATTATAATTGATGAGCCTACATTGACAAATCACTACACCATAGTTTATATTAGGATTCACTCTTGGGGTTGTACATTCTGTGGGTTTTGACAAATGTGTAAAGACAAATATCCATCATTATAGTATCATGCAGAGTAGTTTCATTGCCCTAAAAATCTTCTGTGCTCCAATTATTCATCCCTTTGTCCTAACCCTTGACACCCACTGATCTTTTTACTTTCTCCATAGTTTTGCCTTTTCCAGAATGTCATACACTTGGAATCATACTGTATCTATCCTTTTCAGATTGGCTTCTTCCAGTTATAAATATGTATTTAATGTTCCTCCTTGTCTTTTTATGGTTTAGATTTTTATGGTCTTTTTAGTTTGAATAATATTCCATTGTTTGTCTGCACCAGTTTATCCATGTACTTACTGAATAACATCTTGGTTGCTTCCAGCTTTTGTCAATTATGAGTAAAACTGCTATAAATTTCCATGTGCAGGTTTTTATGTGGACATAAGTTTTCAACTCATTCGGAGTGCAAATGATGGATCATATTGCAAGAGCAGGTTGACTTTGTAAGAAACTCAGATTGTCTTCCTAAAGGGTGTACCATTTTGCATTCCCACCTATAATGAATGAGAGTTTCTGTTGCTCCATATCCTTGCCATTATTTGCTGTTGTCAGTGTTTTGTCTTTTCACTATTTTTAAAGTATGTAGTAGTATCTTGTTGTTTTAATTTGCAATTCTCTAATGAAATATGATGAGGAACAATTTTTCATATACTTGTCATCTACATATTTTCTCCAGTAACTTTTCTGTTCAGACCTTTAACTCATCTTTTCTTTCTTTCTTTTTTTTATTCATTGAAGTATAGTTGATAGACAATTTTATATTGGTTCCAAGTATACAACACAGTAGTTCAACAGTTACCCATATTATTAAACCATCACCCCCACTATTACAGTTACTGTCAACATAGGAAGATGTTACAGAATCATTGGCTATATTCTCCATGCTCTACTACCATCCCTGTGACAAATTTATATTATAATTGATAATTTTTGTGCTTTTTTTACCCTCACCTTCCCATCTACCCATCCCAACCCCTCTACATGGTAGCCACCAGTCACTTCTCAGTGTCTGTGAGTCTACAGCTATCTTGTTCATTTTGTTTTGTTTTGTTTTTATATTCCACAAATAAGTAAAATCATATGGTGTTTGTCTTTCTCCACCTGGTTTTATTTCACTGAGCTTAATACCCTCTGGGTCCATCCATGTTTTTGCAAATGGCAGGATTTCTCTCTTTTTATGGCTAAATAATATCCCATTATGTATATGTACCACCTCTTCTTTATCCATTCATCTATTGATAGACACTTAGGTTGCTTCCATATCTTGGCAATTGTAAATAATGTGGCAATCAACATAGGGGTGCATATATCTTTTTGAATCAGAGATTTTGTTTTCTTCATGTAAATTCCTAGAAGTGGCATTACTAGGTCAAACGGTATTTCTATTTTTAGTTTTTAGAGGCACCTCCATAATGCTTTTCACAGTGGCTGCACAAATTGACATTCCCACCAACAGTGTAGGGGGATTCCCTTTTCTCCACTTCCAACACTTGTTATTTCTTGTCTTGGATAGTGGCTATTCTAACTGGCATAAAGTGATACCTCATTGTAGTTTTGATTTGCATTTCCCTGATGATCAGCGATGTGGAGCATCTTTTTATGTGCCTGTTGGCCATCTGAATTTCTTTGGAGAAATATCTGTTCAGGTCCTCTGCCCATTTTTTAATCGTTTTTTTTGTTTCAGTGTTGAGACATATGAGTTCTTTGTATTATTTTGGATATTAAAACCTTTCTTGTGTAAATTGCTTACAAATACATTCTCCCATGTAGGTTGCCTTTTTGTTCTGCTCATGGTGTCCTTTGCTGTACAGGAGAAATTTTTGTTTGATGTAGTTCCACTTGTTCATTTTTTATATTGTTTCCCTTGCCTGGGGAGATGTGTCCAGGCAAAATTTGCTCATGATTATGTTCAAGAGATTTTGCCTCTGTTTTCTTCAAAGAGTTTTATGGTTTCATGTATTACATTTAGATAATACATACAGGTAGCATATATTCTAAGTGGAAGAAGACACATTTTATGATTTCACCTTTATGAAATTCTAGAAAAGGCAAAATTGTGGGAATGCAAAGCAGATGAGTGGATACCTGCAGCTAACTGGAGGAGCAGAGACTGGCTGCAGGTGGTCACAAGAGAACTTTTTGGTGTGACGTAAGTGTTCTAATACTGGATTATGATGGTAGTTATACAACTGATAAATTTATTCATTGTACTGTATACTTAAAACATGAATTTTATGGTATGTAAGTTACCTCAGTATAGCTGTTATAAACAAACAAAAAATATATACTGTGTGTTTTGTTCTTTTCCTGCCTAGGTAATTATCTGCAAGAAACTTTCTGAAAAGCTGATAGAATTTCCACTGCTAGCTGCTTGGTACCAGAGGATGCAAGAAGTGCCAAGAGTACAAACAGCAGCAGCTCAGTGTGGGATCCAATTTCTCCATTTACCGGAGTTGCTGACCACCTCAAATGAACAGCATCCAAACTTAAATGAGGCCCCAGGTGTAGAGGAACAAAATGATCCTTTGTTTATAGGAGGACCAAGACCCACTATGACCAAGTTAATGGTATTAAAGTTTTCTTTGAAAAATTCCATGTGATAGTGCTGCTGAGCATTCTTCTCTAACTTGCAATCATTTGTTGACATTATTTTTGTTATAAATTTTATCTGTAGCTATCTTACATCACTTTTGACCAATTAATATTTCTGCTAGTCTTTAGCACTTAAGTGAAATATAGTAAACTGAAAAATTTTAATATATGTGTCTTTGGAGTCAAGTAAGTCAGAATACGTATTTTTTAAAAGTATTTTCTCAAAACTTTTTTTTTTTTAATATATTCAAGGACCTTGGTCAAGGTTATAATCAGATTTGGGCAAGTGTATTTTTGACCTGACATTTTTCTGTTGCAAGGTTTTGGTCTCAGTTTTCTTTGGTTAACAGAAGTTTGTTGATTTAGAAAGCTGTAAGATTTTAGTTGACACCAGGCCCTTCTCTCATCAGCTAAACTTTGTTAACCTAGGGGTGAAACACTGAAATAGTATAATATAGATTATTTAGATAATAACAAGGCATGTCCAAAGTTTGATGTTACCTTGATCAGGTGGTTCCACTATGCAGGGATCTCTGGTTCCTCTCCTGACTGTTTTTAAATAAATAATCACCAGGAGATAAATAATTGTTTTGTATTAAAATGCTAAGTTTAAAAAATTTTCACAAACCAAAAATCAGTAATTTTAATTCACACTTTCACACTCTTGAAAGAAAAATTGTTGATTCAGATTTTCCTTCCTTGCTTTTCAAGCAGTAAAATGACATTAGGAAAGACATTTGTATTTTATGTGTTTAAAACATATTTATAAACAAGGAGAGAGAAATAACTGAAATTTAAATTCATGAAAAGTTAATGATTGTAAACATAAACTCTCTTGTAAGAATATACAAAATATAAAGAAGTCCTGAATTTTTAATTTATAGGGAATGTGTTAGTTCAGATCCTCCAAGAAGTAGACTCCAAGATGGGGTTAGATGTGCAAGAGGTCTACTGAAGGAAATGTGTGAAGAACAGTTGTGGGGGATTCAGGGGAGGCTGGGAGCACAGTCGGGGGCGCCTGTGCATGAGAAGAAGGAGGAGAAGGCTTGTGTTAGAAAAGTTTTAGACTTCAATGCAGTACTAACAAGGTTTGACAAGTAAATGGAAAATCTTTAAGCCCAGATCATCTGTCAGAGAGCTCCGTGTTTCTCAGGAATGGATTACTTCAGGACTAACTCTGCAGCTCTGTCACTGGCTTGAAAGCAGACCCTGGGAAGACTGTACTAGGGACCAAGTGACTTGGGTTGTAATCTCAACTTTGTAGCTAAGCTAACATTGTGATCTTCATTAAGTCATTTAACCAAAAGATTTCAATTTCTCTATTTCTGTGTTTATCTTTTCTGATTTTAAATCTTATGGTTGTATAAAAGATAACTGGGACATCATAGCTACAATTTTTTAAAGCAGAAGGCTCAAATCTGAAAAAAAGTTAAAATTTCAATTTTCATTTAATTCTGACTTCAGCAGTATGTATTAGATACAGTAAATTTCCCTTTTTAATAGGGCATTGTTTTTGCAACTTAATAGTGAATTTCTCTATTGACATATATTTGGAAGACAGAAAATATACCAAATTAATATACTATGTGAAGTTATTAATTTTGTTTATATAGTAACTTTTCATTTCTGTATAGTCATAGTATTTTGTGCCAATTACATAAGGACACATGAAATTGGTGCTAAATGGAAGTATAATATAGTAAAATATTTCTTAGGAACATTCACATCTCACTTCTTATTCCCCTTCTATTTTCTTTGGTTCAATCTTGTCTCCAAAATTTCCTTAATTCTTCAGAGGTTTTAAATGTATTTATTCGCTCATTCAGTCAAGAAAAATGTGTCTACTAAATAGCAGGCATGTTCTGAATGTTGAATATATGAAGAATAAATTGCACTGCCTTCATGGTACTTACATTCTGGTGAGGGAGGTAAATGAAGAAAAAAAAACAAGTAAAATATAACACATTAGATAACGATAAGTTCTGTAAAAAACAGTATGTGATAGGTGGGGTGGAAGTAATGGTTGGGGTCCTTTTTAGATACGGTAGTCAGGAAGGCTTATCTGATAAGGTGTAGATATTAAGCAGATAACGTGAATGAATAGAAGATTTGGAGGAAGTGTTCTAGGCAGAGGGTTGAAGGTCCAACTAGTAAAAAGACCCTGAGCAAATCTATCAGTTCAGAAAGTAGATCAGTTACTCAAGGCAGGGGACTGACAGGGGAAAAGGGAGAGTGTCTGCTAATGGATATAAGTTTCTTTTTGAGGTGATGAAATATCTCAAATTAGATAGTGGTTATGGTTGCACAACTGTGAATATTTTAAAAACCATTGAATTATATGCATTAAAGGAGTAAATTTTTTGACATATAAATGATATCTCAGTGTCACTTTTTAAAAAAGACCCAAGGTAAGAATAAGTTTGGTGAAATGAGGAATAGCAAGAAGTTCGGTATGGCTATACTAGAACAAGGGAGATAGGAGACAGGTGTATGATGTCAGAGTAATGTGTTTATTATCTCAAGACAAGTAAGTACTCTTGACCTCTACCTATATCGCCACCCTAACAAGAACCTTTATACTATTTCTTTTGGGACTGGAAGTCAGCTGGCTTACATAATGGAGAATAATCTCATGAACTAACATAAAAAAGGGGTTAATGATAGATTCTCACAGATTTTTCATTTGAATAGGATATTGCTGGAGGTAAAAATACCTGAACATGTTTATCTATCCTGTGGGCTATGGGACCAGAATGTGTTTGGAAGGGGTCTGGAAATCCATATCTGTAGGTCAAGTAAATTTTTAATGTTCTCATTTTTTAACATGTTGGGAACCACTTGATTAAAACAGAGGACCCCTTTTCTTAGAGATATTGCAGACACTTGTAAAAGACAGCTAGTGAATGATATTTTGGGGTATTTATTAAAGTGGAGGCTTTTTGGTCTTGTAAATATAGCTTTTAAACTGTGGCAATTTTCATATATGTAAAAACAGACTGATGGACATTTACAGTCAGTTTTTTATTATCTCTGTGTGGATTGTTTTTGATACAATTTTTATCCTCAGGTGACTTTTCCAATATATTTCGAGGTAGCTTATTATCACTATGCAGTTTTAGATGACAGTTTTAAAAATTGTATTACTTTTTATTATCTTGGTATAAAAAATATGAAAGTTGGCAAAAAATTCAACAAGTCATTTTTCTTATGTAACTAAATATTTTAAGGAATACTAGTTAATAATTGTCAATGTATATTTTCCTCCTTGCCAATAAATAAAATAAAAACTTGGCCTTGTAGAACATAACAGAATTTTATTAATTCATTAATTTGGAAAAAGCCTATTTCCTTTTCTAGGAAAAAGGCATTGAAGTGATGTTTTCTCCTCACCCTTGCCCTTCCTGGACCCTTGACTGGAATAATCTTCCTGCAGCAGTGAGCCCCAAAGAAGGTGAGTTTGTTTTTTTTACTCCTTAAAATTTTATTCATAATCTGGATACCCTATTCAGATCTCTCTTCCAATTCTCTAATTTTCTCTTTGGCTACATTTAATATTCTGATACTACTACTCATTGAGTTTTCATTTTGTTTGTATTAGAAAAATTTCAAATATACACATTGCTTACATTTAACATTTCCTACATTTGCTGCGTTTATTCCTTTTTTTTTTTGCTGAATATTTTGACGGAAATTCCAGGTAACATGCCCTACTGTAGTACCCATATCTAAAGAGTATTGACATATTAAATAATCACCATGTTATTATCACACCAAAGAATTAAAATTCCTTGCTCCTATAATGTCCAGTCCATAATCATCTTCCCCCAGTTGTTTAAATTCTTGTTTGAAAACTATTTTTTTATAGATTTTTAGTTTATATTTTTCATTGCTGACATTACATTTGGTTTGTTTGTTATGATAATAATTTTTTCCTTGATCATGTTTCAATTTCTTATTATAATTTTAAAGCATTTTATATTTTGTATTTGTTATTTCTAGTAGCTGATATTAATAGACATCTAATTCTGCTGTTTGTTTTTTTCTGTTGACTTCACTCCTGGTGTCTTATTTCACTGTTAGTTTTGTTATTTTAGATTGTGAATTCATTTTTTTGGCTACCTAAATCTGTAGGAATCTTGTGGGGCTGGGTTAGGAATAAATTACCATAGAAAGGACTTATATTTATTTATGCTGGGCATCTCAAGTTACTAGAACTTAAGACTACTTAGCATTATTTTTTCAGTTTGAGATTTCTTCAGCCTTTTCTATCAGGAGCTGAGGTTTAAGCAGACAAGTTACTTTTTATCATCTTACTAGATTGTTTTTTTTTAGTGCTTATTTTCTTAAGGAATATAACTTTTCAAGTTTCTGCTTTCATGTAGTGATATCACTTCCCACACCCTACCATTCTAGGGATCACAGACTAGCCTCTTTGTCTTAACTGTTAAAGCCTAGATCCCTATTATTAGCAAGTAACTTCCTGGCATCAGTGGTGTCAGTTCAAGATTACTACATACTACACTGCTTTTTCACTACTTTTTAAGGCCATGTGGATCACTTTTATAGCTCAATGTACTATTTATTTAATTGTCCACCTATTCTTTAGTTTTATACTAAGCCAAATGTAACTTTTGATATTCAAATGTTCTTTGAAATTGTTTGCCTTCCTTTTTCATATTCTTCTCTTCTGTGATGTTTCTAATATTGCCTGTATTTCACTGGCCAATTCTATTCTGTCAATGAAGAAAATAATTTAGAAATCTTCCAGAATGGAAGAAGATTATGTTGCACAGTTAAGAACTTCTGCCTCAAAGATATTTTATAAAAATTAAATTTGTATTTTGGTCTTTTATTAAATATATGAAAAACAGTCACTAATGAATATGTTGATATTTTAATTTTAAATATTTTCTGACACTGAAAAATTTTAATATTGTCTTTATTGTACTTGCAGTTTTTTTTATATATTTACTAGTATAGTAAAGATATAGTATAGATTTTGAACAGGTTATAATAATACAATATAAAACTATAATAATAGTTTTATAATAATATAAAACTATAATAAATAACAAATTAGCTTCTTACATTTATATTTATCAAGAAATGAATACAGAGTTTTCTAAGTGCCACATGTTTTGCTTTATCTGTAATTAATTTAGTATGAAGACAAAATAATATTTTCACTTATTAATTGAGCAATCAATTACATCTGCTACCAACAGAGATCTGACACTGAGCATTCATGTCTGGTTGTTTACTGGTTAGAAGTACATATCTAACAGAGTTCATGGACTATATGACTCATTATATCCCTTTAATCGGAATACCCTCGTTTCATAAATAAGACAAACAAGGAGCTATGACAGCAGAGCTACCTGGTTTACTCACATTTTATATACTGTTTCTTGAAAGGTTTTAGTCTTTGTTAAACTAAGGCTGAACTGTGGGGTTTTAGGTTTTGTTTTCAGTCTGGCAATTTCAGTATTGCATGGCTATAGGATCTTTGTGAAATGAAGTTATTATATGTAGGGTATGGAGGTTATTATGAAAGTATTCTCATGATTTGTGCTCTCATACTGTTTTTTAGGAGAGATGGAATTGTAATAAGATTTTATTGGTACTTGGTTCATTTGAATGTTGTAAAGACATCCGTATACTGAATCCACTGAGTTACACCAAGATTGTGATGTATACTATAAGAATCATCCTCTTTACTAACAAAGGCCATACTAATCCTTGTGATGGAGTTTAATGTATTTTTTAAGCTTGTATAATCTTCTACCCTCTGCTCTCATTCATTTTTCTCCCCACATCTTAAATACCATTTCCTCAACTTTTCACTGTTTCCCTTATACAACCTATATTTATTATCTTCATGCATTCACTTTTATTTTTCCTCCAGCCTTGAATATTCTGCTTCCTATTTCCCTTCCTATTGCAATTGTACTCATCTTTTAAGGATCAACTCAAATGTTGCTTCCTTCATTAAGCCTTCTATGTAGGCTTTGGAGTGAGCCTGCCTGAGTTTGAAACCTGGTCTGCTAACTAGCTAGATTACGTATGGCCAGATTTGCAACTTCTCTGGGCCTCAATTACCTCAGCTGTAAAATGGGGATGATAATAGTACCCAATTTATGAGATTATTGGTACATTCAATAAATTAATATATAAAACAATACAGAGTCTTTTAAATAGTACATGTTAAATAATACCAATATATTAGAATTAATAATTCCCTCTCAACATTCCTGTAGTACTTTCCTATACTTCATTTTTGCTATTTATAGTATGCTTCTCTTATACTATAATTATGTGAATATTGTCCTTCTCTAATGGACTGTGAGCTCTTCGAATATAGGTCCCCATAGATAGGTACTCAATAATTTTTTATTAAATTGGATTGAATTGAGACTTCAGATACTTTTCTTAACTTCCCAATTTTCTGCTTAAACAAGCAACTTTTGAATTCTTTTGTCTCAGGTGGATTTAAAGGGCTAAAATAATTGAGGTTATTTAGTTTGAAGGAAAGAGAACTGCAGATTTAATTTACATAATCATTATTGTTTATTATTCTTACTTATTGTTATATTTTTTTATGGACTGTTTGGGACATTATGGCACTTCTAAATACTTAACTATCTCCTTTAAGAACAAGGACATTTTCTTATGTGGCCATAGTACAATTATCAAAGCAGGATATTCAATTCGGCATATACTGTTATCTAATCTACAGTTCAGTAGATTGTGGTGCATTTAATTGTCATGTCTCTTTAGTCTCCTTTAATGTGAAACCATTTCTTTGCTTTTTATAATAGGAGGTTTTTGAAGAGTTTAGACCACTTTTTGTAGAACACCTCTCAATTTGGGGTCTGTCTAATGTTTCTTCATGATTAGATTCAAGGTGTGCATCTTTGTGAGGAATGATGTTGTGTCCTTCTAAGTGCATCATACCAGGAGGTACAGTATGTCCATTTGGCCCCAGTGATGTTAACTTTAATCATTTGGTTAAGGTGGAGTCTGCCAAGTGTCCCTACTGTAATGTTACTATTAATAGTTTGTGGGGAGGTATTTGAGACTACATAATACCTTGTTTATTTAAAAAATTTTATTCACTCATTTATATTCATTTCCTGCCTCTTGCTTGTAATAGTTGTAAAATGGCAATTTTTCAGTTCCATCATCTTTCTATATTGTTATTAGTTGCCACTCTACTGCTAGAAAGTTTTTCCCATCTTAAATATCATTCTGTCTCTTCATTATCTGTATTGACTCATGGATTTTTATTTTATTAAATAAGTTATATCCATCATTGTCATTATTTATTGCACTGTTCAAATTGTCCCAGATTGTGAGCCCCTTCAAGCTAGCTCCTGATCCTTTGCAAATGCCCCAGTCATTCTATGACCACTTCCCTAATTTCTGGCATAACAAAATAGTACAGGCTCATTTTGTCATTTCCTTGCCGCAGCCCTAGAATCAGCTGTTTCTCCAAGGAGCCCTTCCTTTTGGTAGAGAATAGTATTTAGGAATTAAGGTTTGGACACAAAGTGTGCTCAGTGCTAACAGCATTACTGCTTCTTGGTACTCTCAATTGGGAGATGAATGTATAAATAGAACGATGAGGAATATTAGATATATGTATATATACATATACATACAATCATCATGTCACACATCAGTATCTACTGCTGTATCTATCTATATCTGTTATCTCTATATATTGAAAATCATGAGCTTATATTGATACCTCTAATTTCAGCCAAAACCACAGGATCCTTGTTAGTTTTTCTTAATTCAGTATCTGTATCTACTTCCAACAGTAAAATTCAGAGCTCCCAGTATCACCAACGTATCTGCTCATCTGTTTAGAATTGCGATGCCCATATGTCTGTGAAAAATACACCAACTAAGCTGAATTTCAACTGTTTGCAGTTATTTCCATCTTTTACGATACATGGTCAAAGTTCTCATGCAGATAGTTATGATCAGATGGTTTGTAGGGATGAATTATAAAAAGTGAGGAATGAAAAGTTTTAGTATTAATCATGTCTGCTGATAGAAAATCTTCAACCAACAGTTTTCTCCTGCACAGAGAAGATCCAGCCTATCGCCTACTCCCTATGACTGCTTGGTTTCAAATAACTGTGATTTCCTACTCTAATGAACTAGGATAAACACTGTGTGAGCCCGAGGACTCCTTTTGTTAAGTCCAGAGGCATCTCTGTTCTGGCCCTCTGAATTTTTACCCTCTGGATATGAAGGAAGGAATGGATATAAAATCTTTTTCCTTAAGACCTAAGATAGAGCTCCCCAAGCCGCTCACTCCATGCAATATTTTCCTATGGCCCTTTCTGTTCTCCAGGGGGTTTTAGGAGGGTGGTTCCTATATTAGGAGTTACACTTAGCTCATAATCACCATATCAATCACATGGGAGGGAAGGGAGTCAGAAGCATGACCTTACAGAAGATAAAGGCAACAAGATGATAGTTGCTTAGGTGTTGTTCCACTTATAATCCCTTTTATTCTTATATTCAAGGCTCCCCTGTCTTAGAAGCATGGCCCAATCGGGTATCACAAGGCCTTGGTTCTGCTTTGAGCTACATGAGAGCCCATCTCCCAGGGAGACTGAAATTACTGATTAAATTTATAGTTCTAAGAAAAAACAGGATTTTTCAATCCTAGTGGCAGATTATTCTCTCTTAGTAGTAAGATGTTTCTTTTTATTAACCTTTATATATAGTAATTGTAGATAATAATGGCTTTAAATTCAAAAATTTATTCTCATGAAGATTATTTTTGGAAGCATCCAGTTTTTTCTCCACGTATTTTCTGTAAAATATTTAGGGTTGAAAAGAATGAATTGATCCTTGACCTTAGGAAAAGATATAAAATAAGATAGTGATATACAAGTAGAAAAAATGGGCCATAATGCAGAGTCCCTTCTACCATTTAGTTGTATACTGCTACAAATAACAGAATCACCCTTTCTTCTTCCAGCAGAAGTGATTTGGGGAAGCAAGGGAAGAGTGTGACCAAGGGCTTTGGAGAGAGTTGGATCCAAGATGGAGAGTGGAAGGACTAGACAGAGCCTTTCTCCCATCAGTGATTCTTTACAAGGTTCCTACTGACCCTGGGAGACATGGCAGATAGCATAATTTATTGCTGTTTGTGCCAGAAGGCCAGGGATGCTATAAATTCACCATAACAAAAAATTATCTCACCCATAAATAAGTACTGCCTTCCTTTGGAGAATCTAAAACATAAAAACTTGTTTTAGAGCCTGTTGCAAGGTATAGGGAAGCTTCATTGTTCTAAAACACTGCTTTTCAAACAAGGACATCCATCAGAATAATTTGGAAAGCTATTAAAATAGATTGTTGAGCCCTACCCCATAGTTTCTCAAGCAGCTCTGAGATGAGGCCCTAAAACTTGCATTTCTAAGAAGTATCCAACTAATGCTGCTTATCTGCTTTGGGGACCACCCTGGGGGAAGTAGTACCTAAATAACTGATACAGTGCATGTATTTCCTGCTTTGATTGCAAACTTTTGCCACTAAAATTAGGTGAAGGACAAGATTAAAGCTTAATTTTTTTTTAATTAAATTTTCTTTTATGCTTTTAGCATGGAGCACAAAAAAGAGCCTGTCCATACCTCTGAATTCTTTTGTAACTATGAACACGACTCCTTTAAGCCAATTATACTACCAAATATAAGTGGAAGTAGATATATCTTTTTTTTTTACACGTTATTTTTTTTTTTGCTATCATTAATATACAATTACATGAGCAACATTATGGTTACTAGACTCCCCCTATTATCAAGTCCCCACAACATACCCCTTTAGAGTCATTTTCCATCAGTGTAGCAAGAGGCTATAGATTCACTACTTCTCTTCTCTGTGTTAACTGCCTTCCCCGTATCCCCCCGAAACTACATATGTGTGCTAATCGTAATACCCTTTTCTTCCTCTTATCCCTCCCTTCCCACCCATCTTCCCCAATTTCTTTCCCTTTGGACACTGTTAGTCCATTCTTGGATTCTGTGAGTCTGCTGCTGTTTTTTTCCTTCACTTTTTTCTTTGTTCTTATACTTCACAAATGAGTGAAATCATTTGATACTTGTCTTTCTCTGCCTGGCTTATTTCACTGAGCATAATACCCTCTAGCTCCATCCATGTTGTTGCAAATAGTAGGATTTGTTTTCTTCTTATGGCTAAATAATATTCCATTGTGTATATGTACCACATCTTCTTTATCCATTCATCTACTGATGGACATTTAGGTTGTTTCCATTTCTTGGCTATTGTAAATAGTGCGGCGATAAACATAAGGGTGCATATATCTTTTTCAAACTGGGCTCCTGTATTCTTAAGGTAAATTCCTAGGAGTGCAATTCCTGGGTCAAATGGTATTTCTATTTTGAGTTTTTTGAGGAACCTCCATCTGCTTTCCACAATGGTTGAACTATTTTACATTCCCACCAGCAGTGTAGGAGGGTTCCCCTTTCTCCACATCCTTGCCAACATTTGTTGTTGTTTGTCTTTTGGATGGTGGCCATCCTAACTGGTGTAAGGTGATATCTCACTATAGTTTTAATTTGCATTTCTCTGATGATTAGGGATGTGGAGCATCTTTTCCTGTGCCTGTTGACTATCAAAATTTCTTGTTTGGAGAACTGTCTGTTCAGCTCTTCTGCCCATTTTTTAATTGGCTTATTTGCTTTTTGTTTGTTGAGATAAGCTCTTTATATAATTTGGATGTCATCCCCTTATCGGATATATCACTTATGAATATATTCTCCCATACTGTAGGATGTCTTTTTGTTCTACTGATGATGTCCTTTGCTGTACAGATGCTTTTCAGCTTGATATAGTACCACTTGTTCATTTTTGCTTTTGTTTCCCTTGCCTGGGAGATATGATCATGAAGAAGTCACTCATGTTTATGTCCAAGAGATTTTTGCCTATGTTTTTTTCTAAGAGTTTTATGGTTTCATGACTTACATTCAGGTCTTTGATCCACCTTGAGTTTACCTTTGTGTATGGGGCTAGACAGTAGTCCAGTTTCATTCTCTTACATGTAGCTGTCCAGTTTTTCCAACACCAGCTGCTGAAGAGGCGGTCATCTCCACATTGTATATCCAAGGCTCCTTCATCAAATATTAATTGACTGTATATGTTTGGGTTAATGTTTGGATTTACTATTCTGTTCCACTGGTCCGTGGGTCTGTTTTTGTGCCAGTACCAAATTGTCTTGATTACTGTGGCTTTGTAGTAGAGCTTGAAGACAGAACGCATAATTCCCCATGCTTTATTCTTCCTTCTCAGGATTGCTTTGGCTATTCGGGGTCTTTGGTGGTTCCATATGAATTTTAGAACTATTTTCTCTAGTTCATTGAAGAATGCTGTTCGTATTTTGATAGGGATTACATTGAATCTGTAGGTTCCTTTAGACAGGATGGCCATTTTGACAATATTAATTCTTCCTATCCATGAGTACAGGATGTGTTTCCACTTATTGGTATCTTCTTTAATTTCTCTCATGAGTGTCTTGTAGTCTTCAGAGTATAAGTCTTTCACTTCCTTCGTTAGGTTTATTCCTACGTATTTTATTCCTTTTGATGCAATTGTGAATGGAATTGTTTTCCTGATTTCTCTTTCTGCTAGTTCACCATTAGTGTATAGGAATGCAACAGATTTCTGTGTATTCATTTTGTATCCCGCAACTTTACTGAATTCAGATATTAGATGTAGTAGTTTTGGAGTGGATTCTTTAGGGGTTTTTTTATGTACAATATCATGTCATCTGCAAACAATGACAGTTTGACTTCTTCCTTGCCAATCTGGAAGCCTTTTATTTCTTTGTGTTGTCTGATTGCCATGGCTAGGAGCTCCAGACTATGTTGAATAAAAGTGGTCAGAGTGGGCATCCTTGTCTTTTCCCAATCTCAAAGGAAAACCTTTCAGCTTCTCACTGTTACATATAATGTTGGCTGTGGGTTTGTCATAGATGGCCATTATTATGTTGAGGTACTTGCCCTGTATACTCGTTTTGTTGAGAGTTTTTATCATAGATGAATGTTGAATATCGTCAAATGCTTTTTCAGCATCTATGGAGATGATCATGTGGTTTTTGTCCTTCTTTTTGTTGATGTGGTGGATGATGTTGATGGATTTTCGAATGTTGTACCATTCTTGCATCCCTGAGATGAATCCCACTTAATCATGATGGGTGATCTTTTTGATGTATTTTTGAATTCGGTTTGCTAATATTTTGTTGAGTATATTTGCATCTATGTTCATCAGGGATATTGGTCTGTAATGAAGTAGAGTTATCTTGATGCAAATAAAAATAGCTATCTCTTTCAAGAGAAATTTTTTTCCTAAAATACTAGTAGATACTTATATTTTCCACTTCACATACTAGAAAAGACTCAAAGTTAGTGCATTTGTTTTCTTACTTATAAAAAATTATTCTCCAGTGAGAATATTCTCAATGTAAGGATATATTCTCAGTGTGGGGATATATTTTCAGTATAGTCTCAGTGTAAAGATATATTCTTCCCAACGTTTTTTTTGTTTATATTGAAAAACTTCAGATTAAAAGGCTGTTACATTTTGAACATTTTGCATTTAAAATACTAAAAGTTGATGAAGAAAATAAGATTAAAAAGATTTTTTCCTACTTTCCTGGGGAAAACTTACATTGCATAAATATTTTTCATTTCTCTAAATTATACTTATCTGTGAAATCCAAAACATGACCATATTTGACTCGAAACTCTACAAATTTATAACTGTTTTCTCTTTTTTTAACAGTGAAGTTCTCAACAAGCATTTTGATGACTTACCAAAAGTAATTCAATCTTTTATTTAAACTGCATTTTAATATGAAGCTAAAAGCCTCTGAAAGATAGTATATATAAATATAGAAAGATTTTATATCAAATGGTTTAAATTATAGCAAGGTTGTAAAGAATGTGTTTATTATTTGCTTAATGGTACTCTTTTGATTCACTGCCAAACACTAATATATATGTAGAGACTGAGATAGAGATATATGTATCATGTAAGCATTATATTATTACATATTATGTTTATGAATGATACAGAGCAGATCATGTGTTAAATTCATTTCCTTTTCTGGTAGAAAGTTAGAGAAGTTTTCTAGAGTAATAGTAGAAGTAATTGAAAATGACAAAGGTGGGTAAAGTTTTACTAGGCAAATTCTTCCACTTATTACAGCATTAGACATTCCATATATAAAAATGTTAGTTTTTTATGGAATACTAATAAATTATACTTGGTAATCAAGAAAGGTAGTACTGGTGGTAAGAATATTTTATATAGGTTCTAATGAGTAACCGTTAGGTGAATCTTTTTAATTAAAAATAAGTAATATACTTTGCTGTTATCTTTATTGGAAAGGAAAACAACTTAAAGATAGATAACTAGTAGGAAGGTATCTTTATTTTTCAGTGTTATTTCCTTCATGTGTAACTTAAAAAGATTTAAAAGTTCTTCATGTGAAATATTAAGTTTAATTATGAAAAAAGAACCATATAAAGTATATAACTTACTATATAATTGTTTAGTAATATGTTGATTTTTATTCATCTAAGCCTTTTTTAATTTAAGCATTAAAACTTTTTAAGCCTTTCAAATTTTCAATATACTACTTAATTTAATCAATCCCCCTTCAAATTTATAGATATAACGCAATTTTTATTAAAATCCCAACAAGAGTATTTTAAAATATAGTCAAGTTTATCTAAATTGTATTTGAAAAGAAAATTTTATATGAACAAATTTCTAAAATAATAAAGTAGAGAGAATCACTCTACTCAATGTTAAGATTTACTGTTCCAGTTACAGTAATTGGGGCAATACATATATAAATTAATACAACAGAACAGATAACCTACAAAAAGTCATAAAAGAAACTCAGCAGAAGGAATCTTTTCAACAAAATGTGCTCAATCAATTGGACATCCGTAGACAAAGACAATGGAATCTACATAAATTTCACAACTTATATAAATTTGGCCTACCTCAGGAAAGAACCATCCCAAATGAACAGTCTAAACTAACAATTAATGAAACTAGAAAAAGAAGAACCAATGAGGCCCAAACTCAGTAGAAGGAGGGACATAATAAAGATTAAAGCATAAATACATAAAATTGAGAGGAATAAAACAATAAAAAGAATCAATGAAAGCAGGAGCTGGTTCTTTGAGAAAATACACAAAATAGATAAACCCCTAGCCAGACTTATCAATAAAAAAAGAGAGTCTACACACATAAACAGAATCAGAAATGAGAAAGTAAAAATCACCACGGACACCACAGAAATAAAAAGAATTGTTATAGAATACTATGAAAAATTACATGGTAACAAACTGGTTAACGTAGAATAAATGGACAACTTTCTAGAAAAATACAACCTTCCAAGGCTGACCCAGGAAGAAACAGAAAATCTGAATAGACAAATTACCAGCAGAGAAATTGAATTGGTAATCAAAAAAACTACCCAAGAACAAAACTGGACCAGATGGTTTCACTGCTAAATTTTATCAAACATTTAGTGAAGACCTAATACCCATCCTTAAAGTTTTCCAAAAAGTAGAAGAGGAGGGAATACTCTAAAACTCATTCTACGAGGCCAACATCACGCTAATAACAAAATGAGGCAGAGACACCACAAAAAAAGAAAATTACAGACCAATATCCCTGATGAACACAGATGCAAAAATACTCAACAAAATATTAGCAAACCGAATTCAAAAATACATCAAAAAGATCATCCATCATGATCAAGTGGGACTCATCCCAGGGATGCAAGGATGGTACAACATTCGAAAATCCATCAACATCATCCACTACATCAACAAAAAGAAGGACAGAAACTACATGATCATCTCCATAGATGCTGAAAAAGCATTCGACAAAATTCAACATCCATTCATGATAAAAACTCTCAACAAAATGGGTATAGAGGGCAAGTACCCCAACGTAATAAAGGCCATCTATGACAAACCCACAGCCAACATTATATGTAACAGTGAGAAGCTGAAAGCTTTTCCTTTAAGACTGAGGACAAGACAAGGCTGCCTACTCTCACCACTTTTATTCAACATAGTTCTAGAGGTCCTAGCCTCGGCAATCAGACAAAGAAATAAAAGGCTTCCAGATTGGTAAGGAAGAAGTCAAACTGCCACTGTTTGCAGATGACATGATATTGTACTTAAAAAACCCTAAAGAATCCACTCCAAAACTACTAGATCTAATATCTGAATTCAGTAAAGTTATGGAATACAAAATGAATACACAGAAATCTGTCGCATTCCTATACACTAACGATGAGCTAGCAGAAAGAGAATTCAGGAAGACAATTCCATTCACAATTGCATCAAAAGGAATAAAATACATAGGAATAAACCTAACGAAGGAAGTGAAAGACTTATACTCTGAAAACTACAAGACACTCATGAGAGAAATTAAAGAAGATACCAATAAGTGGAAACATATCCTGTGCTCATGGATAGGAAGAATTAATATTGTCAAAATGGCCATCCTGCCTATAGCAATCTACAGATACAGTGCAATCCCTGTCAAAATACTAACAGCATTCTTCAATGAACTAGAGTAAATAGTTCTAAAATTCATATGGAATCACAAAAGACCCTGAATAGCCAAAGCAATCCTGAGAAGGAAGAATAAAGCAGGGGGAATTATGGGTCGTGACATCTAGCTCTACTACAAAGCCACAGTAATCAAGACAATTTGGTACTGGCACAAGAACAGACCCATAGACCAATGGAACAGACTAGAGAGCCCAGATATAAACTGAAGCATATATGGTCAATTAATATATGATAAAGAAGCCATGGATATACAATGGGGAAATGACAGCCTCTTCAACAGCTAGTGTTGGCAAAACTGGACAGCTACGTGTAAGAGAATGAAATTGGATTATTGTCTAACCCCATACACAAAAGTAAACTCAAAATGGATCAAAGACCTGAGTAATTCATGAAACCATAAAACTCTTAGAAAAAAACATAGGCAAAAATCTCTTGGTCATAAATATGAGCAACTTCTTCATGAACATATCTCCCTGGGCAAGGGAAACAAAAACAAATATGAGCATGTGGGGCTATATCAAACTAAAAAGCTTCTGTACAGCAAAGGCTACCATCAATAGAACAAAAAGACAACCTACAATATGGGGGATATATTCATAAATGACATATCTGCTAAGGGGTTGACATCCAAATTATATAAAGAACCCATACACCTCAACAACCAAAAAGCAAATAAGCCAATTAAAAAATGGGTAGAGGAGCTGAACAGAAACTTCTCCAAAGAGGAAATTCAGATGGCCAACAGTCACATGAAAAGATTCTCCACATTGATAATCATCAAAGAAATGCAAATTAAAACCATAATGAGCTATCTCCTCACACCAGTTAGGATGGCCGCCATCTAAAAGACAAACAACAACAAATGTTGTCAAGAATGTCGAGAAAGGGGAACCCTCCTACACTGCTGGTGGGAATGCAAATTAGTTCAACCATTGTGGAAAGCAGTATGGAGGTTCCTCAAGAAACTCAAAATAGAAATACCATTTGACCCAGGAATTCCACTCCTAGGAATTTACCCTAAGAATGCAACAGCCCAGCTTGAAAAAGACATATGCACCTCTATGTTTATCACAGCACTATTTACAATAGGCAAGAAATGGAGGCAACCTAAGTGTCCATCAGTAGGTGAATGGATAAAGAATATGTGGTACATATACACAATGGAATATTATTCAGCCATAAGAAGAAAACAAATCCTCCCCTTTCCAGCAACTTGGATGGAGCTAGAGGGTATTATGCTCAGCGAAATAAGCCAGGCAGAGAAAGACAAGTATCGAATGATTTCACTCATTTGTGAAGTATAAGAAGTGAAAGAAAAAAGTGAAGGAACAAAACAGCAGCAGACTCACAGAATCCAAGAATGGACTAACAGTGTCCAAAGGGAAAGAAACTGGGGAAGATGGGTGGGAAGGGAGGGATAAGGGGAAGAAAAGGGTATTACGATTAGCACACATAATGTAGCAGGTGATGGATACCGGGAAGGCAGTATAACAGGGAGGAGAGGTAGTTTTTCTATAGCTTCTTACTATGCTGTTGCATAGTGGCTGTGATGGGGTATGTGGTGGGACTTGATAATAGGGGGAGTGTAGTAACCATAATATTGCTCATGTAATTGTACATTAGTAATAGCAAAATAAAATACCTAAAAAAAAAAAAAAGCTTTGGGAGCTGGGATTGGAAAAGAGTTCTTATACATGACACCAAAAACATGATTCGTAAAATATTTTTTGATGAATTGGACTTAATCAAAATTAAAAATGTTTGCTTTGCCAAAGACTCTGCTTAGAGAATAAAAGAAGTTAAAAAGGAGAAGAAAATATTTGCAAACCACATATATATAAATCTGACACAAATTGGACCTGGAACATACAAAGACGGCTCCAAAGAATAAAAAACAGACAAAACATAATCCAATTAGAAAATGGACAATAGATATGAATGGACATTTTACCAAAGAGTATATATAGTTGGCAGGGATGCACATGAAAATATTTTCTACTTCTTAACCACTAGGGAACTATAAATTAACACAACTGTGAGATATCATTACAGACCTATCACAATGGCCAAAACCAAAAAGTAACCTCAGATGTTGAGGAGGATTTGGAGAAACTGAATCACTCATACATTGCTGGTAGGAAGGTAAAATGGTACAACCACTCCAGCAGATAGTTTGGCACTTCCTTACAAAACTACACATACCATTACCACAGGATTTAGCAATTGCACTCTGGGCAGTTTTCTCTGAGAAATGAAAACATGTATCATACAAAAGTCTGCACATGAATGTTCATAGCAACTTTATTCTTAATATCCCTAAACTGGAAACAGCACAAATGTCTTTAAATGGGGGAATGATTAAACCAATTCTGATGTGCCCGTGCTATAGAATATTACTCAGCGATAAAAGGAGCAGACTACTGATACTTACAACAACTTGGATGGATCTCAAGGGCATTATGATTAATGAAAAAAGCACATCACCAAAGGTTACCTATACTACATGATTGCATTTATTTAACCTTGTCAAAATGACAAAACTAGAGAGATGGAGAACTGATTAATGATTGGCAGGAAGCAGGGGTGGGCATAGCAGGCTGCCGCTGTAAAGGAAGTTCTCTTGTAATGAGGTGTTTATATGTATCTACACATGGGATCAAATTTCATAAAACTATACACACAAATGAATGCATGTAAAACTGGTGAAAACTGAGCAAGTTCTGTATCAACAGCCTTATATTAACAATGATTTCCTATTTTTGATATTGCACTGAAATAATATAAGATGTCACATCGGGGAAGCTGGGTGAATAGTACATGGGATTCTGTGCTATTTTTTCAAGTTTCTGTGAGTCTATAATTACTTAAAAATGAAAAGTATAATTTAAGTAAAAATATCTGAAAAAATCTTCAGAATAAAGAATATGAAAATAGTTCAGCTCATCCTTTTCAAAAATATGTATCAGAAAATTTGTGGAGATGATTTATAAATCAAATGATTAGTTTGATACAAGGCAAGAACTATAAAGATATCTTAATGTAATTCCAGATAAACATTGACTTTCACTCTTGACAGACAGTCCATTTCACAGGTTGCTTTTCTCAAGCTCCCAGAGAAATGGAGAAAGTTAAATTGATATAATTTGAGTCTTTTTTATATCAGTTTTGTTCCAGAATAGATTCGTAGGGTCTAGGAATAGCTCAACTATTAGTCTCTAGCTTATAGTTTGTACTAGGGCTTCTGCCATGCCATCATAAAACTTAAAGTTTCCTTGACGATGTCATGGTGTTTATATATGTTATGGTAAATGGATGTTATGTTTATGAGAAGTAAAGTTCTTTCATACTGAAAGCTTAATAGTGTCCCATTTCAATTATACATTGCATTTTAAAGTACTGAAAATTGGTCCTGAGCATTTCGTTTTGGCTGTCAAAGTGGTTGAATGAAAAACTTTATTTTGAACTTAAATCAGCTAAGTCAGGTGTGGAAATGACAGTTGTATACATTGTACTACTAACTAAATCATCTGGAACTACTTTGCTGTAAACAAGTCCTGAAAAAGAGTAGCAAAATTAAATTCAAGTTTTATTACTTCAAAGTCCTCAACAAAAATAAGTACATAGAGGCAGCACTTCTTTGGCTAGGGACCATTTGTAAAATACTCTTTGGTACTTTAAATCCATATAGCACGGGGCTCACTGGGTTTCTGGTCTCTCTCTTTTTCTATTTTTAAGCCATGGAACCAGATTGTCTTAGGAAAATACAATGCCCCCTTTTTATTTTCTTTTTAAGTGTACTTAACTGTGGCATGTGATTAAAGAAAAAAAAAAGAGTTCTTTTTTCTCTTGGAGTTAGATTTGCTGTAATTCTTCCCAGTATTATGTTATGCTTTGTTCTGTCCTCTAGGGTTAGACTTCAAGAACCCTATTTATAGACTATGTTTTTAAGTACTTAGCAAGCAGAGCCCCTGATGACTGATCACCAATAAAGGTTTTAATGGCCAGTTTATCTGGGATGGATTACATAGCATCTTCCAGAGTGTTGCTTTTTAAAACAAAAGTATCTGACATAAGGAAATATCTATGTGATTAAACAAACTTACCTGAATTTAACTTAATGAGGTCATACGTAAAGTGTAAAAATTATTGGGAAATATTATTATCTGTATAGAAATGAACAAATTGAGACTTTATTGAACAATTGAGGAGATTTGGGTCTATTCCTGACTTCACTAAGTCATTTGTCACAGTACTAGGCAAGTTTGAGAGTTATCATGGTTTATTTTAGGAATATTATGAATTCACTGATAAACTTTGAATTATTCATTGGAGTGAATGTGACTAAGCATTAGTATGTTTCAGAGATTGAATTGCCTCAAAGGATGAAATAGGATTTATTTTAACACTTACTTCTGAAAACCAGTACCTAATGAGAGTTCTAATCTCTTCAGTGTGTTAAAATGTAGTCGAAGTGGGGCCATTCTAACTCAGCAAGACCTTTCTGGTGAACAGAGGTGGAGCATTGTTCCAGTCCTGCTATGTTTCCAGCATCACCCAAGTTCTTTTAGGGCTAAAGATGTGTACCCACTCCAAGATAAGACTTCCTCTAAGAATTTCCTTTAGTTTCTTTCTTTGAGAATTTTTCCAATGATCACAGATAATGGGTACTATGATAACAGGCTTCGATGTTTTAATGTGAGGCAGCTTTGGGTGAAAATTTGAAGGAGTTGTACACTAACTATAAATTGGTGAATTTTCAGTAATTACCTAAAAACTGACTGTTGGTGTCATCCAGAAGCAATGAAATATAGGGAAGAACCTTTGCTCTAAAACAAAGGTGTCTGCAATAATGTGCTTAGATCCAGCCTTTAGCATCATTTCTAAGGAATACAAAATGAACAAGCAACCCAAAACAGCTGATATACTACAGATGCATATCCCTACTCTGAAAGCTATGAAAGACCACGTCTGTTTATAATTAATGAAAAACCAGCTTCATATTAATTCCATTTTGTATATTTGCAGAGAGGTATTTCCTCATAATTTAGCTCCTGTATTGCTTTTCCAGACTACTTTTGACTTTTTCACATTAAATAACTTAAGTTTTTAAGCTTAAAAAATTGGTTTTGCTAAGCTTTCAAGAATTACTATTTAAAAATTATAAATATTTATAATCACATTTAGAGGACAAGGGGAAACTAATAATGTGGATCCTTATTTTTCTGCTAGTGGAAACTAACTAGTATTAGTCATTTCATTTTAAATTGGCAATCTCTGTGCTGTTCCAGACATTTATGATTAAAATCAGTTTGCACAATGAGCTATTTTATTCTGGGGCTTTAACCAGCTCCTCTCAGTACCCAAATCCATTCATTATTTTTATTTAATTAGGCCTACATCACATTGGAGAGATACCTGAAGCAAGCTAATAGCTATGCAGTCACAATAGCTCACAGGCTCTGCAATGATATATTTGTTCAAGATTGAATCATCAGAAGAATTTTTAAAAATGATCCTTACCCATAAGATGAAAGTTTAATCATAAATTTAGAAATTGTCATTATTTAAATGGCATAAGTATATAGTATTAGTAATCAAAAGTGTGATGTTTCTAGATGTAAATTTTATTTCCTTTTTGTGAAAAATCATGTTTTTATGTTGAAACCAGTGATTACATTAGAAACTTGACTGCATTCTATACATACAATGCAAGTTTCTGTGCTTTCTAGAAAAAAAATGCTTAGGAATTTTGCATATAATTTCATAGCAAATGTTTTATAAAACTAGGGTAAACTCAATTTCCAGGACAACTCCTTCTCTTAAAAACCAATTATTTTATATGATGGCTTTACTCTGACTCATCTATTGCAATGAGAAAACAAAAGTATTTTTGTGGTAGTGTTCATGTCAAACAAACTAGACATGAAAAAGTTTGTGGATTTTTTTGTGGGGAAGAGATTAGAGAGGACAAGACCTCTTCGTTTTTTAAAACAACCTTATTGACTGAATATTTAATGCCCTTGGGGACATATGCACTCATAATGTTTTTCAGCAAATCAAAGAAAGGAGAGAAAAGTTGCCAAAGTCAGTATTAAAGAAAATGAGTTAGAAAATTGCTCTCCAGTCATACCTACCTGCTTTCATGTAATCTAGGTAGCTTACTGTAAAATCAGGTATTTGTCAGTTAATCAGACTGTGATCTAACCAAAAAGATGTTTTAAAATAATTTTCTTTGTTTTAAAGTAAGTGCTTTCGATAGGTTTCTTTCAAATGGCCTTATATTTCATTAATAAGCTTTACATAGCCACTTTTCATTAGATATTAGATTCTGACTTACGTCCTTGATCAAACTCTTTAAAAAAAGCGATCATATGAGTCAGATTCCTGATAGGAAAAGATGACACATTCAAACTGGGCTCATTTGAGATTTTATACGTAGAGAGGATAATTATAAAGTTGTAAGCAGGGTGCCTTGAACCATAAAGGGAGAGGGCAGGAACCTGGGGTTAGTAGCTGCAGAGCTGTTTCCGTCTCTAGGCCTGAATGGACATGGAGAGGGAAAGAAAGGAGAAAGCCATGCATAGCAAACTGTTTTGAGAGGGGCAGAAACCTTCAGACCAGTGCCCCAAGTGACTGGGGGTGAGAGCCAGAGGAAGGTACCCTGCTCTCAGTCTCCCTTGCCATCCCTCCAATCTGCTGGGGCTCCTCACTCACCAAGCCTGTCCAGATGTCAGAGGGCAAGGAAGTCTGTTGATGTAGCAAGTTGACCACCAGGGCAGGAACTGGTTCAGTTTAGAGGGGCAGACCTAAGATATCTGGCAGAGTTATGGAAATTCAGAGCTGAGAGAAATATTAGAGATCATCTAGAATGAGGAAATTTGAGCCTCATGGATGGGTTAAGCAACATTCATTGTGTAACACATTGTCTGTCAGCTACCTGAGTCCAGAACTCTAGCTCTACAATCATTAATGCCTCATAACTGTGCCACATCCACCTATCACGGCATGTGAGCAGACCTCGTGGAATACCCTGATTTGTATTGCCTCTGTCATAGCAAAAATAATAACATTTGAAATTTATTCATTAGGGAGTGCGGTTTGCCCATATTAGAGGAAATGTTTTGGAATGGTAGTTTGGCCCACAAACTTATTACAGTTCATACTATAATTGTCTGAAAATTACTTTCAATAACTATACCTGTTACAGGAAATTGTTTAATGTAAGTTTTCTTAAATCCTAGAGTTGTGGGAGTAAGGTAGAAAGAGGAATGTGGATAAAATGAAAGTTCCTGTGGCCAGGATTCTCACCTGGCCCTGGTTGGCTAGCTCACTACACATGTGTGGGCAATATGTTGCTACTGACTCTATATTAAGAGTTCTGCCCACTGGTCTGGGTGATAGTGGCACAACCACAAGGCTGCAGGAGAGCAGAACAGAGGCTGGAGTGGTGGCAGCACCAAGGACAGAGGCCCAGAGGACAGCTGTGCAGGACAACTGTGCAGGCAGAGAGGCCAGAGGACAGCTGTGTGGAAGACAGGCCCAGAGGCAGAGACCAGCTTGCTGCATGCAGACTCGCTCTGAGTAAATGAGATTTTAGTGATTGACCTGCCACCGTGCAAATAATAAAGTTGGGTATAAACCTTTCACCCCAAGAATGTTTTACTGTCATTTTCTTTGGTCACATTGAAGCCATAGTGAACTTGCCTGGGGCTGAAACCCATTGGCAAGGCAATTGGTAAAGTCGGCAGGGTTCATTCTTGACCAAGGAAAAAGGCTGCCCTTATGGGAGGGGTGCTTTAGTGAGCTGCCCCTGTGAATGAGTAGACAGTGGATTGTCCCCTAGTGGGTATGTGTTCTGAGGTGGCTTGCCTCCTAGAGGGCTGGGCCCCACCCCAGAACTGGAGGCAAGTGGAGGTGATACCTGAGGCAGTAGGGGTGGCCCTTGGTATAAGAACTAGGTCTCTTGAGAGACAGAGTGCCTGTGAGGCAGTGGAGACTGGATTGGCTGCTTCTCACAGTTTTTAAAAAGTCTACAGAAGAGAAGGACATGCTCCTGAAAAAGACCCAAGAAATGGCAGCACGAGAATGTGAGCTACAAACTACCTTGGATTCCCTAAAGAAGGAAATGGTATTGATTCGAGAGGAGGCAGCACAAGAATGCAGCAGCGAGATGCCGTTGAATAGGTAAAAGATTCCTTACATAAAGAGACAGCAGCACTGTGAGGTGTTCTGAAGGAGGAAAAGGCCATCAAGGAAAAAGAACTCCTGAGGGAAGCACAGGCAGATAAGGCATGAGAATGCCAGCTGCAAAGCATTGAGGTGAAGGTAAGAGAGCAGCTGAAGACCGAACTAGCATTGCTGCAAAGCACTGTAGAAAAGGTAAAGGATGTAGCAGAGGAGGCGCTCAGGGGAGAGGAGAGAAAGGTGCCATCAGCTCCAGAAACGGAGGAGCTGGGGAAGGATGAAGGGGTGGTGCCAGAGGCACTGATCCCTCCTGTATTGAAAGCACGCCCAGTGGTTGTAAAGAAAATAAAGACCCTGCAGCCGAGAGTTTCCCAAGGAAAGGCACAGCCCCCTCCCCGGGTCGTGGAGCACTCTATGCTCCACCCCTATACTCAGGCTGAGCTGGTGAATTTGGGCTCCTGGTTTAGGCAGAAGCACTCGGAGTCATTATCAGCTTGGCTCCTGCATTTGTAGGACTTAGGGGTGGATGGAATTGTTCTGCTGGGGTCAGAGATGGGAAAGGTGGCTTCCCTGACAGTTCAGCCTGCCTTGAGGCAGCAGTTACAAAGTGCACATCAGACTCCAGGGAATCACTCCCTCCTTGATTGGCTTATGGCTGCACTTCATGCTGTGTGGCCCAATCCTGGTGATCTACCATCCTCTCCTGCTAGATGGCAGGCATATGCTGAGCTCCAACAGGTGTTACGAGAGCTAGGCATAAGAAATGCCATCTATAGTCTGGAGAATCATGGCCCAGATTAAAAGATATTCACTACTGGGATGAGAAATATTGTGTTTCAAATGGCTCCCACATCCCTCTTTGGGTCTCTAGTGGCCATTCTTTCCCCTCACTTAGGGCATCCCATAAGCGAGGTGACACATACAGTAGCAGACTTAGGAGAGGATGAAGCAATGAGAATATGGAAAGAAATAAGGTCTGCTACTCACAAGAAGAATTTACAGGGCCCCATGAAGGTTATGAGGACCCAGATGTATGTTGATTTAATACGGGCAGGAGCAGATGGAAGGAAATTAGGCGGGAAGCCAAATAGGATCTTACTGAAGCTATGGCAACAACTGAAACCAGAGCAGCAGTTCCAGCCATTAAGTCCAAAGAGGCAGAGATCAGAGACAGAGCAACAAGATCGGCCTGTGTGCCTGAAGGACTTTTTGCTGGAGAGGCTGGAGGAAGAGGGTATTTTAAGGCCCACCCATGGTTCTTTTGGTTAACTCATTTGAGTAGAACTGGTTTGAATACAGCCAGGATGACCACTTAGTGGCAATGGATCTCCTTAGGCTTGAGGGTTATTATAATTTCTTATAATTTTTATTATTTGTATATTGTATTATGTTGTTGTGGAGTTTGATTACATTGTTCCAGCTTCCTTGCACATGGACCATTGCAGAGGCCTAAGGGCACATAGATTGAGAGGAGAGAATCCTGGAGGGGTGGAGTGTGGATAAAATGAAAGTTCCATTCCTGTGGCCAGGATTCTCACCTGGCCCTGGTTGGCTAGCTCACTACATACGTGTGGGCAGTACGTCTCTATTGACTCTATATAAAGAGTTCTACCCAGTGCTCTGGATGACATGGTGGCACAGGTGCTAGGCTGCAGGAGAGCAGAGCAGAGGCTGGAGTGGTGGCAGCGCTGAGGACAGAGACAGATGGCTGTGGGGGTAAACAGGCCCAGAGGCAAAAACCACCTTGCTGCATGCAGACTCACTCTGAGTGCAGGGGATTTTAGTGATTGACCTGCAACCATGGAAATAAAGTTGGGTTTAACCCTTTCACCCCAAGAATGTTTCACTCTCATTTTCTTTGGTCACGTTGAATCCATAGTGAACTTGCCCAGGGCTGAAACCCATTGGCAAGACACGGAATTATAATAGCCCACTAACTATGGAGTCTTTGCTTAAGAGGATTCAAATTTGAAACTAATTTGAGTAAAATTAAACCAGACTATAAAACTCTTAATATCTAAATAATTTCCACTTCCAAGATGAATCTACCCATTATTGTTGGAATATGGCTATTTTTACCACTTTCATCTATTTTCTTACATTATTCTTTTCACTATTCTATTAATACCATATGGTAATTTCCCCCTTATTGAATTCAGTTTTTACACCAAAAGTTAGAGATGGAGATTAAGGAGAATCTCTTTAAACTGCTCACATTCTGGATGCCCCTGATCTCAATGCTCACTCTAAACTTAGAAATCTTGCTTGTGAACAACAAATTTTGTATACTTTGTACATAAATGATCACTTGCATTCCAGATCTCTTCCTCCTTTCTCATACAGCTCATATTGTTAGCAATAAGGAGGAAACTAAACCAAAATAGATTTTTTTTCTATTTTGGTATCATTAATCTATAATTACATGTGCAATATTATGGTTACTAGACTCCCCACATCATCAAGTCCCCACCACATACCCCATTACAGTCACTGTCCATCAGCGTAGTGAGATGCTATAGAGTCACTACTTGTCTTCTCTGAGTTGTACAACCCTCCCCATATGCGCCTCCTACATTATGTCTACTAATCATAATGGCCCTTTTTCTCCCTTGTCTCTCCCTTCCCACCCATAATCCCCAATCCCTTTCCCTTTGGTAACTGTTAGTCCATTCTTGGGTTCTGTGAGTCTGCTGCTGTTTTGTTCCTTCACTTTTTGTCTTTTTTCTTATACTCCACATATGAGTGAAATCATTTGATACTTGTCTTTCTCTGCCTCGCTTATTTCACTGAGCATAATACCCTCTAGCTCCATCCATGTTGTTGCAAATGGAAGGATTTGTTTTCTTCTAATGGCTGAATAATATTCCATTGTGTATATGTACCACATCTTCTTTATCCATTCATCTACTGATGGACACTTGGGTTGCTTCCATTTCTTGCCTATTGTAAATAGTGCTGTGATAAACATAGGAGTGCATATGTCTTTTTCAAAGTGGGCTGCTGCAGTCTTAGGGTAAATTCCATTCCTAGGTCAAATAATATTTCTATTTTGAGTTTTTTGAGGAGCCTCCATACTGCTTTCCACAATGGTTGAACTAATTTGCATGTGTAAGAGGGTTCCCCTTTCTCCACATCCTTGCCAACATTTGTTGTTCTTTGTGTTCTGAATGTTGGCCATCCTTACTGGTGTGAGGTGATATCTCATTGTGGTTTTAATTTGCATTTCTCTGATGATTAGTGATGTGGAGCAGATTTTCATTTGCCTGTTCACCATCTGAATTTCCCTTTGGAGAAGTGTCTGTTCAGATCCTCTGCCAATTTTCTAATTGGATTGTTTGCCTTGTGTTTGTTGAGGTGCATGAGCTCTGTATATATTTTGGGTGTCAACCCCTTATCAGATGTGTCATTTATGAATATATTCTCCCATACTGTAGGATGTCTTTTTGTTCTACTGATGGTGTCCTTTGCTGTACAGAAGCTTTTCAGCTTGATATAGTCCCACTCGTTCATTTTTGCTTTTGTTTCCCTTCCCGGGGAGGTATCTTAGTGAAGAAGTTGCTCATGTTTATGTCCAAGAGATTTTTGCCTATGTTTTTTCCTAAGAGTTTTATGGGTTCATGACTTACATTCAGGTCTTTGATCCATTTTGAATTTATTTTTGTGTATAGGGTTAGACAATGATCCAGTTTCATTCTCTTATATATAGCTGTCCAGTTTTCCCAACATGAGTTGTTGAAGAGGCTGTCATTTCCCCATTGTATATCCATGGCTCCTTTATCATATATTAATTGACCATATATGTTTGGGTTAATATATGGACTGTCTATTCTGTTCCACTAGTCTGTGCATCTGTTCTTGTGCCAGTATCAAATTGTCTTGAGTGCTGTGGCTTTGTAGTAGAGCTTGAAGTCAGGGAGCATAATTCCCCCTGTTTTATTCTTCCTTATTATAATTGCTTTGGCTATTCAGGGTCTTTTGTGGTTCCATATGAATTTTAGAACTATTTGCTCTACTTTTTTGAAGAATGCTGTTGGACTTTTGATAGAGATTGCATTCAATCTGTAGATTGCTTAGGTAGTATAGCCATTTTGACAATATTTATTGTTCCTAGCCAAGAGCATGGGATGAATTTCCATTTGTTAGTGTCCTCTTTTATTTCTCCTAACAGTGTCTTGTAGTTTTCAGTGTATAGGTCTTTCACTTCCTTGGTTAGGTTTTACACAGTCTTATGATTGTTTATTTCTCTCCCTTCTTATTATTCCTCCTCCACTCTTTGTATGTTAAGTGTGTTATTCTGTACTGTTTTGTGTTTCCTTTGACTGTTTTTGTGGATAGTTATTTTATTTTTTGCCTTTAGTTGGTATTTAGATGGTCTGCTTTCTTGGCTGCGATTTTATTTTCTCTGTTGACATCTATTTAGCCTCAGGGGTGCTTCCATCTAAAGCAGTCCCTTTAAAATATGCTGGAGAGGTGGTTTGTGGGAGGCAAATTCCTTCAACTTTTGCTTGTCTGGGAATTGTTTAATGCCTCCCTCCAATTTAATGATAATCATGCTGGTTCATTGCCCTTCTGTCTCATTGCGTTAAATGTATCATGCCATTCTCTTCTGGCCTGTAAGGTTTCTCTTGAGAGTCTGATTATAGCCTGATGGGTTTTCCTTAGTAGGTGGTCTTTTTCCTCTCTCTGGCTGCCTTTAATACTCTGTCCTTGTCTTTGATCTTTGCCATTTTAATTATTATGTCTTGGTGTTGTCTTCCTTGGGTCCCTTGTGTTGCGAGATCTGTGGGCTTCCGTGGACTGAGAAACTATTTCCTTCCCCAGCTTGGGAAAGTCTTCGGCAATTATTTCTTGAAAGACACTTTTTATCCCTTTTTCTCTCTTCTTCTTCTTCTGGTACCCCTATAATGCCAATATTGTTCCATTTGGATTGGTCATACAGTTCTCTTAATATTCTTTCATTCCTAGAGATCCTTTTATCTCTCTCTGCCTCAGCTTTTCTGTACTCCTGTTCTCTGATTTCTATTCTGTTAACAGTCTCTTGCACCTCGTCCAGTCTGCTCTTAAGCCCTTCAATCGATTGTTTCATTTCTGTAATCTCCCTCCTGACTTCATCCCTTAGCTCTTGCCTATTTCTCTGTACGTCCATCAGCATGGTTATGAGATTTATTCTGAATTCTTTTTCAGGAAGATTGTTTAAATCTATCCCACCAGGCCCTCTGTCTGGAGTTGTCTGAGTGATATTTGACTGGACCAGATTCTTCTGTCTTTTTATGGTGATAGAAGTGGTCGCAGGCAGGTGCCACATGTGTCAGGGGGGAGAACAAAGTCCCTTCCTGCTCGTTGTTCTCCTTGCCCTTCTCTGCAGCCTGTGCCAGTTGCCCGCACACCAGGAGGCAGTTTCTGGGACAATCCCTTGAGCTGCCATGGGCAGAGCCTCCCTCAGGCTAGCCTAGGGCACTGGGGGGTGTTGCAGCCATGCCAGGTGCATTCTGCAGCAAGGATGGGCCCCTTCGCACCTTCTGAACCTTGCTATGGCTTCTGCAGCCCATCCCAGTTAGCTGTGTGCCTGCCGGGAGGAGATTCTGTGTGGTTGCTGTGGGCTGGGCCACTCTCCATCTGCTCTGCAGCTGTGGCGGGTCAGCTGGTCTGTTTGTAGCTCCGGCTGGGGGGAACAAATGGCAAGGTGCTTATCGCCATGAGGTGTTTCGGGGCTGCTTTACCCGGCAGGTGGTCAGGTGGCCTGTAATTCCTCAAGATTCCCAGCCTGCTGGGCTGAATGTGCTGGGACGATTTTGTTCAGCTGTTGGGCCCTTGTCCCCTTAAGACTTTTAAAAAGTGCCTGCTTTTCTTTTGTCCCAGGGGAGCCCGTTGTGGGGACCTGCTCGCAATCTCCATCTCGGATCCTGCCCTTCCGTTTCTCTAATATCCAACCCACCATGTGATGTGTGTCTGTGCTCCCGGTGCAGATCACCAGGGCTGGTTATTTAGTAGTCCTGTGCCTCCACTCCCTCCCCGCTCTGACTCTTTTCCTCCTGCCAGTGAGCTGGGGTGGGGGGATTGTTCGGGTCATGCCCGGTCATGGCTTTGTATCCTACCACTTTCGTGAAGTGCTGAGTTCTCACAGATGTAGATGTAGCCTGGCTGTTGTACTGTATCTTCTGGTCTCGCTTTTAGGAATAGTTGTATTTGTTGTATTTTCAAAAACATGTACTGTTTTGGGAGGAGATTTCCGCCGCCCGGCTCACTCCACCATCTTGAGCCCCCCTCCCAAAACAGTTGTTTTTATGTAGGGTATTGCTAAGGTATTTAATCCCCATTTATCAAGTAGAAATGATTGGGCTTTTCTGCTGCATCTGTAATTATAATACTTAATTGTAAATACTGATAGTACCCAACCTACTTCACAAAGAGATACAGTCCCTTGAGTGTCTCCTACTTGAGAGGGCTTTGTTAGGTTTGGATGCTTGTAGAGTATAGAAAGTTCTAGTCAAGAAAAGGCTGTTTCAGTACAAATGCAGCATGTTCTCCTTCTCGGAAAGCAATAAACTATAATTAGGAAAATATATTCTAGTTTTATAAATTCTTTCACTGGATCTTTAAGCATTTTTTCTTCCATACTTTCCTTTTATCAGGCAGTATGATAGAACTTGTCATTGAATGTAATAATATATTAAGGAATTTAGCTAATTTCATATAGTTATAGGTTTTTAATTTTGAGAAAATAATTATAAAAATTTGAAACGTAGCACAACCATCCCCTAATATAACTGCTAATTTTAAAGATTCTATAATATTTTACCAAGTGTTTTAAGTGTATTTTGCTTGATTATATGCAGTTGCATATAAAGTTGTTCTCAACTGTCACTACAGATACTACTACAATGAAAATATCCTGTGCATAGCTTTTCCTATATTTTTAATTACTTTGCAGAAGTGATATGATAAGAGTCAAGGGATGTGAACATTTTGTTGCTTATTATACAAATTGCTAACTTGATGTCCAAGAGGGTTTTAGTAGTTTATTTTACCATCAGCAATGTTCAGGAGCTCATGCTTCACTCCCATCTTTACTGGCTTAAATTCATCACATTTTTTTTGTAATTTTTAGAAACAAATAGGGATAACTTGTTTAATTTTATGTTTTATTATAGCAAGGTGAATATTTGCATTTATTTTGCTCAATACCTGTTTCTTGTCAATATAAATGAGTTCCTTAATAAATATATTAATCTTGCGTTTATTTGCTGAGGATATTTTCCTCAAAATATTGTTTGCCTTTTTTTTAAATAGCAACAGATTTTTCTTAAAGCTAAGAAATTCCACAGGTATTGTATTTTGGTTCCACTTTGTATATTGAAAACTGTGGCAGAAGTGAGCAGCTTCTATAGATTCTTAAAAGTGTGACAGTCTCAGGCTGAAAAATAGCATAAAGCCTGTAAACTCTGGAAGTCAGCTGGCAATGATAGGTTCAGAATTCTGAGATTATTTTTTAAGCTGCATGTTGTTTTCTTCTGTTCATTTCCTATTTGCTCTACCTTAACTGCTTAGCAAAGTCTTTTTAAAATGCCAGCCTGTCTCCATTGTGCTAATGGGAGCCCAAGCGGAAAAAAAGAAATTATTACTGAGAGAGAATAACATAGTCCTAAAATAAGCAGCATGAAGGTGGTGGTGGTAATTGAAATAAACCCCACTTGAAGGGTGAAGTTTAAGGGACAGAGTGGAGGCTACTGGGTGCAGTTATCTCTTCCTCCTGGTGGGTTATCTGTTAGGAGTCGTCTTCAGTGTCAGTAAAGAAGAAGATTCTCTTACCATCTGCTCTCTCCTGAAATAGAGGGCACAGATCAGGTATTTGTGTTTGTAGCTCTTAAGTCTAGCTATGTGACCAGCACAAAGAAAGCAGAGATGTGATGACTACTTGAATGAAATAATGAATGAATTGTGGGCAGTTAGACGTGAAAATATAATCTTGAATCTGGCCACCAACTGTTGTCAGAGGAAGAAAATAATAAATTAAGAATTATGCCTAAGATCTGATTTTTAAATTTTTACTGAAAATTAAAATATCTATAAACATGTCTATGAACTCAGAGCAGAAATGGACTTTTCACTATTACAATGAAACTCGTTTTGTTAATGGAATGGTCAGTGATATGCAATATATTAATTTATCTAAACCAGTGTTTTGAATAACTCAGTCTTATAATTGTGTCCCCAGACAACTGAGTATGAGAGTTTTGCACAGCGTCCACAATAGGTCCACTCATCAGGCCTGTGAAGCAGCTAAGTCAGGAAACCTATGTGCTCTCTACCTTCACAATGTGAAGAAGAGCTGTCAAAAATGTGTTATGCAGCATAGTAATTTGGTTAGTTAATAGTACAAGCATTTTGCTACGATTTGCGTAAAAGAAAAAGAAACAAGGGAGAATTCAGGCATAAAATACAGTGGATTATAAATCAGTAAGGGCTGCTTCAGGAAATAACAGCCTCCTACCATCAAACTTGGAGAATCTGCTTCAGCAGCAGGGTTTCCTAGTTGGAAGCCCTTAGGAGGAGCTAACTCCAATAAAGCTATATTGTTTTGGAATAGATATCTTCTAGAACTTTGTTTTTAAGGAAAACAGATATAAAAGCATTAGTTTTTTTCTTAATCCCTTGTTTTCTGTGAGTCTTTGATCTTACCAGCTAGGTTTTTGCCAAGTTTAGGAACACAGTGTCTCTGGTTGTTAAGGGATTACTGACTTGGAAACACTGAATGAAGCAGTGGGTATTGTAAAAGGCCAGAAAGGAAGGATAGTGATTTTTTGTTCAGAAAGATTTCAAGCAGGTCAAGCAAGTGTTGAATTTGGCCTGAAAAAGTAAACTTTAGAATAGAGGAAAGAAGAGTGGGAAGTATTTTAGTGAGAGGGACCAGCATTAACAAGACTAGAGAGATGGTATGCGAACGGAATTTGAAGTGAATGTCAGGAAACTAGTCTTAACGAAGTTCTGCCAGCTCTCAATGGGTTGGTGAAAAGGGGTCAGCTCATTAAGAGCATTTAATGTTATAATCTATGGTTTGTTTTGTTTTTTAATAATAAAAGGCTAATTTTTGTGGGGATAGCATTGCTGCTTTCTTTTGATTTCAAAAAACATTTTCCATGGTTTCAGAGCACTTCGTGAGGACAAATAACAACAATTTATGTAGCCGTTTATACTTCTATATGTTTTTTCCTGAAAACAAACCTTGTGGAGAGAACAGAGCCATCAGTACTGATGTAACCTATTAATTTTCTGGCCCTACGGACACTGGTAAGTGCCATTCTAGAGTGTGAGCATCAGAGACCAGCACCTGTCTATTAACATAGCAGAATAGATCATCTTTCCTTGAGAGAAGGCTATAGTACATTTACTGTATTTATTGAAATTAAGCATGTATTCTCTTTTTGTCTGGCTTCTTGATTCTTCAAACTTTGATTTGATTCTGCCAGTTGCCTTTCACCAAAGGGATACAGAATGTTTTATGGGCTTTTTGACCACCGTTTTGTTCACGATATATTACAAACCTCTTATTTCAGTGCAGCTGACTGCTGGCTGGCTTATTTTTTCATTTGCTTCCAGAGTGTAACAATGAGGGCATACACCCTGGGGAAAAAAAAAACGTGACGAAAAGCACATAGATTCCACCTGTCGTTTTTGTCAAGGGTTCATTAGCCTCTTTGTTTGCCTTCAAGCTAAGTCTCCTTTTTGTGTCTTTGTGCTTTATTACCCTGAGTTAAGTCTTGAATTTTAAAATTCTATTTCTGGAGTTGCTCTTTGCTTGCACATTACTGCTCGACCTCACTTACTCATGTCAGGGAGGGACTGGGTAGTTCTGGGGCTCCTTACTCTCGCTGAGGGAGAAAATTCCTGACGTTTTGAGACAGCAACAGGTTCTGTTGTCAGATTGGAAGTGTCTAAGCCTTCAGTCCCTGGGGCCAGATTTCAAGTGTCTTCCCAGAGGAACTTATCATATGCAAAAGAGTCAGTCCTCCCCTGAATAATTTTTATCACCTAATAAATGATTCAGATTGATACTGTCAGCACTAGGATGGGCACCTGACTGAAGGGGTCACATGAGTGGCAGATTGCGGCAATCGGTATGTATTTCGGCCATCAGTCTGAAATCCTAGATGAATTGATATTCTAACTCACTTAGGTTCTCCCTACTGACTTTTTTTAGGATATTCTTAGCACTTATTTACACCATGCCAAACTACAGTTTATTTGGAGTTAGTTGCTTTTTCCAGGTCAATTAACACATCTGATTTAAACATGATAAACACTGAAACAGATGGAAAATGATACCGGAGTGGGTAGGTTCAACTGGATGCAGTTTTGAATCTGACCTGGCTGATATGTCCAACCTATTACTTCAGGGAACGTAGTAGCAAGTGTTGATCTTTTCCCAAACAGCAGTTCTGTCATGTTTGGTAGGACATGCTTAGTGCCGTGTGAAATTGACATTTCAGAGCTCCAGGTTGCCATTTACACTGACTGGTTTCTATTGATGAACTTTTGGGTTTTTTTTAACTTACAGACCCACATAAGCTTTTAAAAATTGATTCTTGGTTTTAAATTGATTCATGCCTTTATCTCAGATAAGCTTGTTTGAATTCACCTGAATATTTTTATTCTTGAGTGTAATATCTGTTGAAGAATGACTTCCATTTCACATTCCTGCATCTTTCTAAAAAGAAATTTTAGATTTTGAGGTCAATTAGTCAATTCAGCTGTTTTCAGTTAACAGACTTCATTCCAGATAAGCACAATCTATCTCATGAACAAATACATTCTAAAGTTAAGTGAGTTTGAGTATAACTGTCTGCCAAATACCTAGCACATTGTCTTCCTTGTTTACATAATAAACAAGACAAATATATGAACCAACCAAAATGTCAGTGTGATATCAAACCTGTCACAATTTCTCCTTTCACTGTAGAGGGCTCCTAAACTTGGAAGTTTCACATAAGGGGATCAGAATTTAAGAGTGCAGATGATATTAAGAGTCCTAAAATTTTGTTTTTTATGAAGTTCTTTACTGTTAGTCCACCATAAAAGACATCTAAGGACAAAGCAAACAGAATTAAGGAAAAAGGAATAATTATACCTAAGAATTTAAGAGTTGAGCATTTCTCTTCTCAGGTTTTATATATCTGTTTCTTAACATTTATAAAGTACTTACTGTGTGCAAAATACTGTCTTAATACTTAAGTTATATAATCCACATAACAACTCAGTGTTATATATACTATTATCTCCAATCTGCAGATATAGAAAGTGAGGTACAGAGAAATTTGATTTTACTTGCACAAGGACAGCTAACAAAATGGGGAGCTGGGATTTGAAGCCAGATTGTGATTTAAAGCATGGTCTCTGGTGCCAGACTGTCTTATCCGATTGCACCATACTTGCTCCTCTGTGTTCACTACCAAGGGAATGCATACCTATGTTCGGTGTTCTACTATATCACATATTTTATCATGCATTACCAAAGGACCTTGTCTTGCCAATGGGTTTCAGCCCCAGACAAGTTCACTATGGATTCATTGAGTGAAAAAAATGACAGTGGAACGTTCTTGGGGTGAAAAGGTTTATACCCAACTTTATTCCCATGGCAGCATGTCAATCACTAGAATCCCATCCACTCAGAGCGAGTCTGCAAGCAGCAAGTCTGTCTCTGCCTCTGGGCCTCTCTGCCCCCACAGGTGTCTCAGTCTCTGTACTTGGCACTGCCACCACTCCAGTCTCTGCTCTCCTGCAGCCGTGTAGCAGCTCGGAGCACTGGGCAGAGCTGTTTATATAGAGTCAATAACAATGTATTACCCACACGTGTATAGTGAGCAAGCTGACCAGGGCCAGGTGAGAATCCTGAATACAGGAACCTACACTTTCTCCACAGAACTATTATAAACATAGCAGTTACTTCAATATTCTTAGAAATCTCAAATGCATGTTTGAAATACACCAGAGAATTATGTTGCATTAAATTTAGAATCCAATTTGTACTTTTCTGAGTTTTCCCATTTCTCCCATTTCAAACCTTTCCAAGAGCATTTTATTGCTTTAATTCTCTTTTAGTCAAGAATACGTGTTTAGTAATAATTTTATTTTCCCGCAGAGCTAGTTGAGATCTCATTATTTCCAGGGGACACTGATAAAGTTATCTTAGAACCATTGTTGGCCAAAAAAGTAGCTTCCCGTATTTATAGTTTCAGGGTCATTGTTTTCATTGGGTTGCATTCTTTCTTACATGTATCCTTTAATAGCTCATCTCTCAAAAAGCTTTTTCTCTAGAAGTGATAAAAGTTAAAAGTGGTGGTGTGGATAAAGTGAAAGTTCCTGTGGCCAGGATCCTCACCTGGCCCTGGTTGGCTAACTCATTACACACGTGTGGGCAATATGTTGCTATTGATGCTATATAAAGAGCTCCACCCAATGCTGTGGGTGACACGGTGGCATGGCTGCACAGCTGCAGGAGAGCAGAGATGAGACTTTCTTTTCACTGTGTTCTCATATGGCCTTTCCTCTGTGTCTGCATGCTCCTAGTTTCTCTTCCTCTTCCTCTTCTGATATGGACACCAGTCCTATCGCATTAGGGCACCACCTTTCAAAGTTTTGTTATGTAGTTGTTGACCACTCCCAAGTACTGACTGACTAGAAAAAAAACTCACTGGAAAATGTAACCCTTCATTTAGAAGGTGACCTAATTTCTTCCAAATTTGGAAACAGCTCAAGTAAGAGATCCAGGAGATTGCTGCATTGTTGAAGTTAGCCTCCTTGCAAACCAGAGTCTTATGAGGATCAGATGCAAACACAGTGATATAAGCCATTTAACAAGTATTTTGATATATTCATTGTCATCAGCCATCTTTTTCCCTTTTACATTAGTTGTAGGTACTGTTTTATTAAAGGTCCTTTCAGAAAACAGAAAGCACTCTAAGTACTTCAAACAGGGATAATTTAATATAGGGTGTTAGTTACATGGGTAGAAAAGCTCTAGAAGCCAAGCCAAGGAGGTGGTGACTCATCCCAGAGAACAGCGACAGCAGGAAGTTACTGGGAGAAGTTAGTGCTACTAGGACCCAGGAGCCGCGGTCTCTGAGCAAAAGCTGAAACTATAGAGAGGGACTCTCTGAGCTGAGCTAAAGCCACAGAGGAGATTAGTGCTCCTGCTAGAGACACTACCAGAAACAGAAAGGAAAGGAGAAATGCTCTGGCCTCTCTCTTCCTCCTACCATCCAGTCTTCTGCTGATACCACTCATTGGTTAAAATTATTGGAAGCCAGAGAGCAGAGGAAACAAATGTAGTTCCCTCCAATACAAAATAGAGCCAAGAGGGGCAGGGAATGGGTCTACAAGCAAATAAGCAAATGATTGGCAGATACTAAGATTCACCTATTTAATCTTATTTGATTAATTTCATTTTATTAATGATACCCACATAACAATTCACTGTTATAAATCACATTCATGCCTATGGATTCTTAGGATGAGTTTTAGGCTTTTGAAAAACCTACCTTTATCTCTCATGTTCTCATTGAATAGATGTGCCATGATTTATTTAACCCTTTTTTCTTGTTGAACACTGAGGTTGCATTTGATATTTTGCTATTATAAATATTCTGCAGTGACTGTGCTCATGCATATGTCCTTTCTCTCATATTGTTTTATTATTTTAAAAATTATATACCCAAAAGATGGATTACTGTGCTAAAAGCATGAACAGATTTATGGCTCTTATTATTTATTACCAGATTGCTTTCCTACAGCATTGTTCCAGTACAGCAGTATCAACATATGATAGAACCACTTTTAGTGACTTCTCTACATTGGAACAGTGCCATTAAAAAATCTTGTTGCCCAATTTAGTTGGTTATTAACAGCCCTGGTTTTTAATTGTTGGCTCTTTGATTATTAAGGTATTGGATGTATTTTTCACATGGCTGACTAAAGGGATTTTCTCTTTTGTGAAAAGTTTATTCACATTCATGCATATTCTTCTAATAAGTTTGCTAAAACTGTGGAGTGAAGAAGACAGAAAACCATTCAATATGAAAAAAAAAGATACAAACCCTGTGTTTATCCTTAGGTCATGTACCTAGATGGTGGACTAGAATAAGATGTTCTAAAGACTATTTCCTGAACTATCTAGCCTGACTGTTATATCACAATAATAGCACCCTTCGTCTTACCTCTTCTGTACCCTTAGAACCAGGGGTTGGGAAGGTGCTCACTTTTTCAAAAATCAAGCAGTTAATTTCTTAAAGTTAGATCTTATATTTTACAAAAATTTGAAAGCATTACTACAATGAGAGAAAATGGTCAAAAAGTTTTCCTTTTTCATTAGAGAATTCTTTAGTTCTTTTTCTTCTAACTTAAAAATATATTCACAAATGAAAAAAATTTGTTTTGACAAGAAATAGCATAACAGTTTTTATAGGCTTAAGTCTTTTTATAAATATCTGTGTATTTTTATACATAGTCTGGGTTATTGCTTTGTTACGGTTCTCAAAATTAGTTCTTAGCATTCTGTAGGTGTGCGAAATTTTCTTTTAGACTTATGAAGGATCTTAGAAATGATTAGACCTACCGTAGATGTTCCTGCAAATACTTTCATTCCTTTCCTTTGAAAGTGTTAGATGGCATACTTTAAAGTATATTCACAATAAATGTTTAGGGTTCAGAAGATACATAATATGATTGCCTAAGATATGCTGATTTTTACCTAAATGTTAACATGAAGATTTTTTTCCTACTATTGCTTTTCATGAAGTATTATTTATGACTTTTTCTTCTCTTGGGAAAATGATTAAAGATTTATATTATATTTATATAATCTGTGAAACAAATACAGAGCAAAAAAAAGTACAAAGTATAAGAATACACATTTTCTAAAATGTTTTCATTTAAATGAGGAACTACTTACATTTACTAAATACATATGGAAAGGATTTATACCAATGAACTAAAAATCAACTTCTAAACAAGATTTCATTGTCAATCTTTTCTATTTCATTGGAGAAATAAATTATTTTTAAAAATACACTATTCATAACCAATTGTTGCACCCTGCCATGAGGACAGAGAAGGGCAGCCTTTGTGAACTAAAGGTAGTTTGATGAAAGGAAGTACTCAGTAACACACTGCTGATGACATTTTATTCTTGTGAGTAGGAGACCTTATTTATTTCTGTGTTCTCATTGCTTCATCCTCTCCTAAGTCTGCTACTGTACGTGTCACCTCGCTTATGGGATGCCCTAAGTGAGGGGAAAGAATGGCCACTAGAGACCTAAAGAGGGATGTGGGAGCCATTTGAAGCACAATATTTCTCATCCCAGTAGTGAAAATCTCTTCATCTGGGCCATGATTCTCTGGACTATAGATGGCATTTCTCATGCCTAGCTCTCATAGCACCTGTTGGAGTTCAGCATACGTCTGCCATCTAGCAGGAGAAGATGGTGGATCACCCGGATTGGGCCACACAGCACAAAGTGCAGCCATAAGCCAATCGAGGAGGGAATGATTCCCTGGGGTCTGATGTGTACTTTTAAGTGCTGCCTCAAGGTGGGCTGAACTGTCAGGGAAGCCAGCTTTCCCATCTCTGATCCCAACAGAAGGGGTGATTCCATCCACTCCTAAGACCCACAAACACAGGAGCCAAGCTGATATTGACTCCAAGGGCTTCTGCCTAAACCAGGAGCCCAAATCCACCAGCCCAGCCTGAGTATAGGGGCGGAGCATAGAGTGCTCCATGACCTGGGGAGGGGGCTGCTCCTCTCCTTGGGGAACTCTCAGCTGCTGGGTCTTTATTTTCTTTATAACCACTGGGTGTGCTTTCAGTACAGGAGGGGCCAGTGCCTCCGGCACCACTCCTTCATCCTTCCCCAGCTCCTCCATTTCTGGGACTGATGGCACCTTTCTCTTCCCTCCCCCGAGTGCCTCCTCTGCTACAACCTTTACCTTTTCTACTGTGCCTCACAGCAATGCTAGCTTGGGCTTTAGCAGCTCTCTTACCTTCACCTCAATGCTTTGCAGATGGCGTTCTCCTGCCACCTCCGCCTGTGCTTCCCTCAGGAGTTCATTTTTTCCTTGATGGCCTCTTCCTCCTTCAGAGCACCTGGCAATGCTGTTGTCTTGTTCTGTAAGGAATCTTTTATGTCTTCATCAGCACCTTTCATCCGGCAGTCTCGTGCTGCCTCCTCTCGCATCAATGCCATTTCCTTCTTCAGGGAATCCACAGAAGTTTGCAGCTCGCGTTCTCGTGCCACCATTTTTGGGTCTTTTTCAGGAGCATGTCCTTCTCTTCTGTAGACTTTTTAAATACTGTGAGGAGCATCCAACCCACAGTCTGCACTGCATCATGGGCACTCTGTCTCTCAAAAGACCTACTTACTATACCAAGTGCTACCCCTACGGCCTCAGGTATCACCTCCATTTGCCTCCAGTCCTGGGTTAGAGCCTAGTCCTCTAGGAGGCAAGCCACCTCAGAACACATACCCACTGGGGAACAATCCACTGTCTCCCCATTCAGAGGGGCAGCCTGCTGAAGCACCCCTCCCATAAGGGCAGCATGTCTTTTTCCTTGGTCAACAGTGAACCCTGCTGACTTCCCCAGTTGTCTTGCCAATGGGTTTCAGCCCCCAGCAAGTTCGCTATGGATTCAATGTGACCAAAACATGACAGTAGTACGTTCTGTGGGTGAAAGGGTTTATTACTCGGCTTGTTCTTCCAGCGGTAGGTCGAGAACTAGTGTCTCTGCCTCCACCCACAGCACTAGGCCGAGCTGTCTATATAGTGCAGTATTAGCTTATTGCCTAAATGTGTGGAAGCGGTAGCCTAGCAACAGACCAGTTACATCATCAGGTGGTTTAAGTTCAGTGAGGATCCTGGCCATAGGGACCACAACTTCCCCCCACATGGTTATAGTTGGCATTTGAACTTGAATACCTGAGGTATGATTTTGACATGTAGGCATGTAGAAATGAGCAAAAATGGACATTTGAAGCCAAGAAAATAACTTATCAGAGATAAGTGCTATCTTAGCTTAATATTATTCATAGAACCTATTTCACAATTAAAAGAATTAACTGCATTAAAGAATAAATGCATCTAAAGTGCTCACATAGTAAGAATGCTGTAAATATTAGCTGTTGTATGAACAACCCATATATAAACTATATGTTAAATAACAAAAACTCAAAAGTGTGTGTGTGGCACACATATTCTCACATTAACTTGACGAAACTGTATGGCAACATTTGTTTGAAATTCCTGTTCTAAAGAAATAGGATAGCACTTGTTTTAAAATATTGTTTATTGCAGCTATATATTATGCTTCCTGTGTGTTTGAATTTGTGAGACAATATGTTGCAAATGGTTTTGAACTTATCAACTGTTAGGGATTACCATGTCCTTGGTCCCTACTGGTTTAGATAAATTTGAGAGAAAACTCTTTAAGGACAGTTTAAAAGAGCTGCACCAGTTTGATATGTGAAAACAATCAAGGGATATATGTTATGTGAAGTTCAAGGTTACTTAAAGTCTTCAATTATAGTATTTTATAGGTGGGTAACTAAGATTTTTTTGTCATATTCTCTTTAAACTTTTAATTTTCATACATTTTTCCAGACTTGTAAAAAATTCCAAGAATACTAGCAAGAATTCTTATATATTATTTACCCAATGTTAATATCTTGCCACATTTTCTTTATTTCTTCCTCCATACTGCTTCCTCTTCTCTCATTTTCTCTGAACGGTTTAAGTTGTTATGGACACAATGCCCATTGTTTACTCATGAATCCTTCAGAGTGTTTCCTAAAAACAAGAAAAACAAGGACATTTTCTTCAGTATCCCTCCAAAATGATCAAAATTAGAAACTAACATTGATACAATACTATAGGCCTTATTCAGATTTTGCCATTTGTCCCAATAATGTCCTTGATACCAAAAAAAAGTCCCATATTATGAATTGCATTTAGTTGTCATATCTGTCTCTCCTGTAATCTGGAACACTTCCTCAATCTTAGACTTTCTTGATCTTGACATTTTTTTTTAATAATCTATTTTGGTATCATTAATCTACAATTACATGTGCAACATTATGGTGATTAAACTACCCCCTTCATCAGGTCCCCTCCACCAACCCCATTACAGTCACTGTCCATCAGCGTAGTGAGATGCTATAGAATCACTACTTGTCTTCTCTGAGTTGTACAGCCCTCCCCGTGCCGCCGCTACCTTACGTCTGCTAATCGTAATGCCCCTTTTACCCTCTTATCCCTCCCTTCCCACCCATCTTCCCCAGTCCCTTTCCCTTTGGTAACTATTAGTCCGTTCTTGGGTTCTGTGAGTCTGCTGCTCTTTTGTTCCTTCAGTTTTTTTCTTTGTTCTTATACTCCACATATGAGTGAAATCATTTGATACTTGTCTTTCTCTGCCTGGCTTATTTCACTGAGCATAATACCCTCTAGCTCCATCCATGTTGTTGCAAATGGTAGGATTTGTTTTCTTCTTTTGGCTGAATAATATTCCATTGTGTATATGTACCACATCTTCTTAATCCATTCATCTACTGATGGACAATTAGGTTGCTTCCATTTCTTGGCTATTGTAAATAGTGCTGCAATAAACATAGGGGTGCATCTGTCTTTTTGAAACTGGGCTGCTGCATTCTTAGACTAAATTCCTAGGAGTGGGATTCCTGGGTCAAATGGTATTTCTATTTTGAGTTTTTTGAGAAACCTCCATACTGCTTTCCACAATGGTTGAACTAATTTACATTCCCACGAGCAGTGTAGGAGGGTTCCCTTTTCTCCACATCCTCACAAACATTTGTTGTTGTTTGTGTTTTGGATGTTGGCCATCCTCACTGGTGTGAGGTGATATCTCATTGTGGTTTTAATCTGCATTTCTCTGATGATTAGCGACGTGGAGCATCTTTTCATGTGCCTGTTGGCCATCTGAATTTCTTCTTTAGAGAAGTGTCTGTCTATTCATGTCCTCTGCCCATTTCTTAATTGGATTATTTGCTTTTTGTTTGTTAAGGTGTGTGGATTCTTTATATATTTTAGATGTCAACCCCTTATCAGATATGTCATTTATGAAAATATTCTCCCATGCTGTAGGATCCCTTTTTGTTCTACTGATGGTGTCCTTTTCTGTACAGAAGCTTTTCAGCTTGATATAGTCCCACTTGTTCATTTGTGCTTTTGTTATCCTTGCCCGGGGAGATATGTTCATGAAGAAGTCGCTCATGTTTATGTCCAAGAGATTTTTGCCTGTGTTTTTTTCTAAGAGTTTTATGGTTTCATGACTTACATTCAGGTCTTTGATCCACCTTGAGTTTACCTTTGTGTATGGGGCTAAACAGTAGTCCACTTTCATTCTCTTACATGTAGCTGTCCAGTTTTTCCAACACCAACTGCTGAAGAGGCTGTCATCTACCCATTGTATATCCAAGGTTCCTTTATCAAATATTAATTGACTGTATATGTTGGGTTAATGTTTGGATTTTCTATTCTGTTCCACTGGTCTGTGAGTCTGTTTTTGTGCCAGTACCAAATTGTCTTGATTACTGTGGCTTTGTAGTAGAGCTTGAAGTCAAGGAGCCTAATTCCCCCTGTTTTATTTCTCCTTCTCAGGATTGCTTTGGCTACTCAGGGTCTTTTGTGGTTCCAGACGAATTTTAGAATTATTTATTCCAGTTCATTGAAGAAAGCTGTTGGTATATATATATGTTGGATAGAAGTGGGGAGAGTGGGCATCACTGTCTTGTTCCCGATCTTAGATGAAAAGCTTTCAGCTTCTCACTGTTAAGTACGATGTTAGCTGTGGGTTTGTCATATATGGCCTGTATGATGTTGAGGTACTTGCCCTCTATGCCCATTTTGTTGAGAGTTTTTATCATGAATGGATGTTGAATTTTGTCAAATGAGTTTTCAGCATCTATGGAGATGTGGTTTTTTTCTTCTTTTTGTTGATGTGATGGATGATGTTGATGGATTTTCGAATGTTGTACCATCCTTGCATCCCTGGGATGAATCCCACTTGATCATGGTGTATGATCCTCTCTATGTGTTTTTAAATTCGGTTTGCTAATGTTTTGTTGAGTATTTTTGCATCTATGTTCATCAGGGATATTGGTCTGTAATTTTCTTTTTTGGTGAGGTCTTTGCCCGGTTTTGGTATTAGAGTGATGCTGGCTTCACAGAAAGATTTTGGAAGTATTCTCTCCTCTTCTATTTTTTGGAAAACTTTAAGGAGAATGTGTGTTATTTCTTCTCTATATGTCTGGTAGAATTCAGAGGTGAATCCATCAGGTCTGGGGGTTTTATTCTTGGGTAGTTTTTTGATGACTGATTCAATTTCGTTGCTGGTGATTGGTCTGTTTAGTTTTTCTGTTTCTTCATGGACAGTCTTGGAAGGTTGTATTTTTCTAAGAAGTTGTCCATTTCTTCTATGTTTTGCAGTTTGTTAGCATATAGATGCTCATAATATTCTCTTACAATTCTTTGTATTTCTGTGAGGTCCGTCGTTATTTTTCCTTTCTCTTTTCTAATTCTGTTTATGTGTGTAGATTCTCTTTTTCTCTTAATGAGTCTGGCTAGGGGTTTATCTATTTTGTTTATTTTTTCAAAGAACCAGCTTTTGGTTTCATTGATTTTTTTCTATTGTTTTATTCCTCTCAATTTCATTTATTTCTTCTCTGATCTTTATTATGTCCCTCCTCCTGGTGACTTTGGGCCTCATTTGTTCTTCTTTTTCCAATTTCGGTAATTGTGTCTTTAGACTGTTCATTTAGGAATGTTCTTCCTTCTTTAAATAGGCCTGGATTGCAATATACTTTCCTCTTAGAACTGCCTTTGCTGCGTCTCACAGAAGTTGTGGCTTTGTGTTGTTGTTGTCTTTTGTCTCCATATGTTCTTTGATTTCTGTTTTGATTTGGTCATTAACCCATTGATTAATTAGGAGAATGTTGTTAAGTCTCCATGTATTTCTGAGCCTTTTTGATTTCTTTCTAAAATTTATTTCTAGTTTTATACCTTTGTGGTCTGAGAAGTTGGTTGGTAGGATTTCAATATTTTTGAATTTACTGAGGTTCTTTTTGTGGCCTAGTATGTGGTCTATTCTGGAAAATGTTCTATGTGCACTTGAGAAGAATGTGTAGTGTGCTGCTTTTGGGTGCAGAGTTCTGTAGATATCTGTTAGGTCCATCTGTTCTAGTGTGTTGTTCAGTGCCTCTGTGTCTTTACTTACCCTCTGCCTGGTTGATCTGTCTTTTGGAGTGAGTGGTGTGTTGACGTCTCCTAAAATAAATGCATTGCTCTCTATTTCCTCCTTCAGTTCTGTTAGTATTTGTTTCATGTATGCTGACGCTCCTGTGTTGGGTGCATATATATTTATAATGGTTATATCTTCTTGTTGGACTGACCCCTTTATCATTATGTAATGTCCTTCTTTATCTCTTGCTACTTTCTTCGTTTTGAATTCTATTTTCTCTGATACAAGTTCTGCAACACCTGCTTTTTTCTCTTTGTTGTTTGTATGAAATATCTTTTTCCATCTTTTCACTTTTAGTCTGTGTGTATCTTTGGGTTTGAGGTGAGTCTCTT
>JAQQAC010002594.1:3868454-3911433 GCA_029783875.1 Phataginus tricuspis | reverse complement strand
ATGTTTTGTTGAGTATTTTTGCATCTATGTTCATCAGGGATATTGGTCTGTAATTTTCTTTTTTGGTGAGGTCTTTGCCCGGTTTTGGTATTAGAGTGATGCTGGCTTCACAGAAAGATTTTGGAAGTATTCTCTCCTCTTCTATTTTTTGGAAAACTTTAAGGAGAATGTGTGTTATTTCTTCTCTATATGTCTGGTAGAATTCAGAGGTGAATCCATCAGGTCTGGGGGTTTTATTCTTGGGTAGTTTTTTGATGACTGATTCAATTTCGTTGCTGGTGATTGGTCTGTTTAGTTTTTCTGTTTCTTCATGGACAGTCTTGGAAGGTTGTATTTTTCTAAGAAGTTGTCCATTTCTTCTATGTTTTGCAGTTTGTTAGCATATAGATGCTCATAATATTCTCTTACAATTCTTTGTATTTCTGTGAGGTCCGTCGTTATTTTTCCTTTCTCTTTTCTAATTCTGTTTATGTGTGTAGATTCTCTTTTTCTCTTAATGAGTCTGGCTAGGGGTTTATCTATTTTGTTTATTATTTCCAAGAGCCAGCTTTTGGTTTCATTGATTTTTTTTCTATTTTTTTATTCCTCTCAATTTTATTTATTTCTTCTCTGATCTTTATTATATCCCTCCTCCTGGTGACTTTGGGCCTCATTTGTTCTTCTTTTTCCAATTTCGGTAATTGTGTCTTTAGACTGTTCATTTAGGAATGTTCTTCCTTCTTTAAATAGGCCTGGATTGCAATATACTTTCCTCTTAGAACTGCCTTTGCTGCGTCTCACAGAAGTTGTGGCTTTGTGTTGTTGTTGTCTTTTGTCTCCATATGTTCTTTGATTTCTGTTTTGATTTGGTCATTAACCCATTGATTAATTAGGAGAATGTTGTTAAGTCTCCATGTATTTCTGAGCCTTTTTGATTTCTTTCTAAAATTTATTTCTAGTTTTATACCTTTGTGGTCTGAGAAGTTGGTTGGTAGGATTTCAATATTTTTGAATTTACTGAGGTTCTTTTTGTGGCCTAGTATGTGGTCTATTCTGGAAAATGTTCCATGTGCACTTGAGAAGAATGTGTATCCTGCTGTTTTTGGGTGCAGAGTTCTGTAGATATCTGTTAGGTCCATCTGTTCTAGTGTGTTGTTCAGTGCCTCTGTGTCTTTACTTACCCTCTGCCTGGTTGATCTGTCTTTTGGAGTGAGTGGTGTGTTGACGTCTCCTAAAATGAATGCATTGCTGTCTGTTTCCTCCTTCAGTTCTGTTAGTATTTGTTTCACGTATGCTGACACTCCTGTGTTGGGTGCATATATATTTATAATGGTTATATCTTCTTGTTGGACTGACCCCTTTATCATTATGTAATGTCCTTCTTTATCTCTTGCTACTTTCTTCGTTTTGAATTCTATTTTCTCTGATACAAGTACGGCAACACCTGCTTTTTTCTCTTTGTTGTTTGTATGAAATATCTTTTTCCATCCTTTCACTTTTAGTCTGTGTGTATCTTTGGGTTTGAGGTGAGTCTCTTGTAAGCAGCATATAGATGGGTCTTGCTTTTTTATCCACTCTGTTGCCCTGTGTCTTTTGATTGGTGCATTCAGTCCGTTTATATTTAGGGTGATTATTGATAGATATGTACTTATTGCCTTTGCTGGCTTTAGATTCGTGGTTACCAAAGGTTCAAGGGTTGCTTCTTTACTATCTAAGAATCTAACTTAACTTTCTTGTTAAGTTATTGTGAACACCGTTTGATGTTTCTTTATCTCTCCCTTCCTATTCTTTCTCCTCCATTCTTTACATATTAGGTGTTTTATTCTTTGCCTTTAGTTAGTATTTGGATGGTCTGCTTTCTTTGCTATGATTTTATTTTCTCTGGTGACATCTTTTTAGCCTTAGGGGTGCTTCCCTCTAGAGCAGTCCATTTAAGATATCCTGTAGTGGTGGTTTATGAGAGGCAAACTCTCTCAACTTTTGTTTGTCTGGAAATTGTTTAATCCCTCCATCATATTTAAATGATAATCGTGCTGGGTACAATATTCTTGGTTCGAGGCCCTTCTGTTTCATTACGTTAAATATATCATACCATTCTCTTCTGGCCTCTAAGGTTTCTGTTGAGAAGTCTAATGATAGTCTGATGGGTTTTCCTTTGTAGGTGATCTTTTTTCTCTCTCTAGCTGCCTTTAATACTCTGTCTTTATCTTTGTCCTTTGCCATCTTAATTATCATGTGTCTTGGTGTTGTCTTCCTTGGGTCCCTTGCATTGGAAGATCTGTGGGCTTCTGTGGACTGTGAGACTATTTCCTTCCCCAGCATGGGAAAGTTTTCCGCAATTATTTCTTCAAAGACACTTTCTATCCCTTTTTCTCTCTCTCCTTCCTCTGGTACTCATATAATGCGAATATTGTTCCGTTTGGATTGGTCACACAGTTCTCTTAATATTCTTTCATTCCTAGAGATCCTTTTATCTCTCTCTGCCTCAGCTTCTCTGTATTCCTGTTCTCTGTTTTCTATTCCATTAACAGTCTCTTGCACCTCATCCAGTCTGCTGTTAAGCCCGTCGATGGCTTGTCTTATTTCTGCATTGTCTTTCCTCACTTCCCTCACTTCCTCCCTCAGCTCTTGCACATTTCTCTGTAGATCCGTCAGCATCGTTATGACTTTTATTTTGAATTCTTTTTCATGAAGACTATGCATGTCCATCCCTTCAGGTTCCCTCTCTGGGGTCATCTGGGTCTGAAGCTTTGTCTGTACCATATTCCTCTGTCTTTTCATGGCTATAGAAGTAGTTGCTGGTAGTTGCCACATATGTCAGCTGGGCTCTTTATGGTCGCCTCGCGGGGTGCCGAGTCCTCTCAGGTGTAGCTGCACGCTGTGCGCTTTCCTGTGTATTCTGGTCTCTCTTTTCGGAATGGTTGTATTTGCTGTGTTTTCGTGGATATATATAATGTTGGGCAGAGATTTCTGCCGCCCCGCTCACGTCGCCACCTTCCTGGAAGTCCTCATTATGGCGGCTGCGATGCTGTGATCTTTGATCCCCAGCTATAGCACCTGGGAATATCTGCTAAGTAGATGCAGCCAGCGTCACGTCACGTTAGGTCTGCCCAGGCGCACGGGCTTTGGTTAGCCGCTGCTTGCGCCTGGGGGAATCCGCAGAGCAATGTTGACATTTTTTAAATAACATAGGCCAGTTGTTTTGCACATCCCTCAATTTGGATTTGTCTCATGTTTTTAGTGATCAGATTCAGGTGATGTGCTTTGAGCAGGGATATCACAGATGTGATATTATTTTCTTGGTGCATCCTGTCAAGAGAACAACAAAAATCTTAAAATATGAATTTTAGTTTGGAAAAGAAACTCTGTAATTCTTTAAAATACTTGGTAATGTATATTTCTCAATGCTTTTATTTTTCTTTCATGTTTTCATGTTTTAGCCCATCAGTAAATTGTTTGGTGTGGAATAGCATTTTCTCTGCAATGTCCTCTGTCAAATTATTGCAGTTCGTCAAGTGTGTTTATTGTTAAATAAAGGTAAACACAGAGACTCCTTAGCAAGAAATTTAGTATCTGTGGCAGTAAATGACATGGGCTTGATATGAAACAGAGGATTATGGCAAAGTTGGGTTTTTTTTCTTTGTTTTTGATGGATGTAAGCAAAGAGCTTGAATTAAGTAATTGGTTTTGAAAAATTTACTTTGCCAGACTTTGCCATCAAAGTCTGGAGCCACTGACAGAGAAAGAATTGAGGTGTCTCCTTTTAACATTCCCTTACTATTAGTTAACTTTTCAAAGACACTGGACAGAAGTTATTTTCTATTAGGTCAGAATTAATTTTAAATCAGCAGTGCTCTTTATACAGATTAACACATAATACTCAGACTTTAAACTCGATCTTTATTTTTTTCCCCTCTACAGAGAAAATAGTACAGCCTGAATACAAAACCTGCTGCACAGATGTTGTATCTAATTACATGTTCCTTGCCAACAAATACATGTTAATAATAAGGAATAATCAACCTTGCTTAACAAGAGCAGCACAAAATGTGTTTCAGTCATTTCTCATGATGAATAGACCCTGGGGTGCTTCAAAGACAATGTCCTCACCACCTTGGTGGCCCATGGCTTATTAACAGCAACCTGCTCTAGATGATGAAGTGTGAAATTGATGGGCCCCGCAGGGAATTTGACCTGAGCTTTCCAGGTTAGGGAAGAGCTGTCTTTCAATATTCAGCTCAGCTGCTGTGTTCATTGGCTCACTGGTTTCCCCTAAGGCCTCTCTTCATGATGCTCTGGAAAATTTTTCCTGGCTAAGTTAATATATGTACTACTGTATCTGGCTAGCAACCAGATTGCTAGGATAAAGCTTCTGGGAAATTCTACTACATCCTGTTCTCCAGCTGGTAACGAGAAGTCTGAGCCATAGAAAAGCTGATAGGACAGAGAACAAATGGATGTAATATTTGAGCGGTTCATTATGAGGGAACATAGCTTTACTGAGGAAGATATTAAAGACATCAAAGGATAAAATGTTATACTGTTATCACCTCTCACCTTTTCTTTTAAACTTTTTCAAATTTGTTTGTTAGTGATTCATAGTTAATACCAATCTGAACATTCTTTTTCAATAAGAAGGATTAATTTATAATTTTCATTGACTTATTAAATTAATCAGTTAATCAGCTGCATATAGATTAATTTGGCAGATAGACTGAAAGTGCAGTGTATGTTATATCCCTGAAATTCATTTCAGAAATTTTTGTTTATTTCTAGAATTATTTTCCTCCTGGTTCATTTGAAAAATCAAGATATTCCTATGTTCAATAATATTAGTAGAAAAACATCCAGGGATGCAGGAGAGAGAGAGACGTGCAAATGTAAACTTAGTTTTCAAACAAGCTTGAATTTAAAGCCATTTCCTATTTGTATGATCTCAGGCAAATTACCTAGTTTCTCCAAGCCTTGGATTTCTCAGTTTGGAGAACCATAATCTTTACCTCATATCATTAAGAAAAATCATATGTAACATATTTTCCCTAGCTTTATTTTCTCTTCTACCCAGTACTTTGATATTTTTGTTGAGACGTAGAGAATGGAAAAGAAATGTTAACATTACCTGGTATTGTATTTTATCATGAGATTTTGTTTTTCTTTGAACTTCTAAAATTTAATTTTCCTTTCTTTTGAAAAAAAATACTTTTGTGGATCTATTAGCTTTCTTAGGTAGTATTCTGCATCAAAATAGAACTAGAATAATCAGGGAAAGATGAAAATATTTGTTACTAAGGGAAGGAAGAATTTAAACAGCATATATAGTTGGTAAGATTGTTAAAGATGAAGTCTAAGTTATTTGATTTTTTTCTGGATCATTTATGATCCTATCAGTTTCTTAAACTATTAATGGTTTTGTTTGACAAGAACAATACAGGCTCAGGGGAAGCAGCTGTAAGTCACAGTGAGCCCTCCCCACAGCTGCCAGGGATTGCTAAGGTGTGTGAGCAGTGTCTCAGTGGGGGACAGTCTGCATTCTGAAGCCCAGGACTCTCCCCAGCAGGAATTGCTTATGCTTTGAAAGATGTTTTGCTTCATTTAAATGTCCTGTCAGAATAAATGTGCTGCTTCTTGTGCACGCCTTACACAAGCTCAGCAAGTACCCCGAATGCCCCTGGTAACGCTAAGTAAGCAGTGATGGTGGTCAGCCTGCACAGGCAGGATGGCTGAGAGGAAAAGAAAGGAAGAGGCGAATATGAGGTACAATGGCTTCATAATACACAGGAGTTATGACTGCTTTAGAATTTTTAATAATCACCTCTGATCTTTTGTTTTAATAAATACACAAATAATTTATTTCAGATTTTTTATTTTAAGTTAAATGAAAAGAATTACTGTGTTTTTGTGAGTCTGTTATATATTTTAAAAACCTGTACCAATTTGGCCTAACTGCAAGTAATTTTTTCTTTACTGTCAAAGTCATCTCATTGTTAATAGCAACTGTGCCGGAACATAAATTCACCTAATTTGTACAGAGCCTTCTCACATTCTTTCCTCCTGTCTGAGATGGACAATTTGTTCAAATTTTGACCTTTCTTGCTCTTCGAGGCATAAGTTTGGAGTGATTTATTTGGAAAATTGGCTCTTGCACCTGGTGTGGATAATACTAGATTATGTCTTCAGGAAATTGAACTTTTTCCTTTTACCCTTTAGAACAAACAGCTTTCTGAAATGAGTATGTTGGGGACAATATTAGCTTTTTGTTTTTCATTTTTTTTAACTTCACTCTGTTACATAGAATCTTTCAGTTTTGCCAAAAAGTTGTTTCCTGTTGCTTTAGCAAGGTGACATATAAACATTATGAAACGAAATTTCCTGGCACATTCTTGATAAAATTCAGTGTTTTTTGTATTTTTGCTGATGTGGATATTTTTTAACTTTTCATTTTACTATAATTCAAACTTACAGAAATTTGCAAAATTAGTGCAAAAATTACCCAGATTCACCAGTTACCTACATTTTGCTGCATTTGCTGTATCATTCATGCCCACTTTCCCCTGCTGCATCTGAGTGTATATGTTTTTTTTCCTGAACCAATTAAAAGTAAGGCGTAGACAGTTTGCTCTTTTAGTCCTTGTATTCTCTTATAGAATCATAGTACAATGGTCAAAATTAGAATTTTTTTCATTGATGCAATACCATTATCTCCTTAGCCTATATTCAAATTTCAACTATTTTTACAATAATCTCTTTTATACTTATTTTTTCATCTGCTTCGGGATGCAGTCCAGGATCATACTGTATTTGGTTCTCACGTTTCTTTAGTTCCCTTGAATCTGGAAGGATCACTCTGTTTTTTCTTTGTCACTTATGATCTTGACTTTCATTGAAGAGACATTTTTGAAGAGTGCAAGCAAGTTATTTTGAAGAATATTTCCATCAGTTTAGGTTTGTTTGGCATTTCTTAACAATTAGATTCAGATTATAGATTTGGAACAAGATTACCACAGAAGTGATGTGCCACAACAAAGGCACATGATGTCAGTTCATCCTGTTATTAGTAACGCTGATGTTGATTACCTATAAAGATGGCATGTGCCAGGTAAGAGCATTGGATTTAATCTGCTGCGTTGCTTGTTTACTATCTGTTCCATCTAGTCTTTGTTTCTTTTCTCCCTTTTTCTACCTCCTCTTGATTATTTCGAGTACTTTTTATGATTCATATTTATCTCCACTGTTGACTTGAAGGTTGTATTCCACTTTTTTCAAAAAATTAGTTACCCTAGGGTTTGAAATATACATCTTTAGTTTATCATAGCCTACCTGCAAATACTATTTCCAGAAAGTGCTGTAGAATAAAATAAATTCACGGACATAACACACACATAGTTTCAACAAAACGTATCTTGTTGATTTAGCATAGATATTTTGTACATTAGCATTTTGTACATTATTGACATTTATAATAACAAAATAATTGTATTTCTTATATCATTCTTGGTTTTTTAATGTAAAGGCTACCAAACCTGTTGTATTCCTTAACCCGAATATGTCAAATTCCTGACGCTATAAATGTGAACTTAGGAATATTTAATTAGCCTTTATAAACATTCCCATTAACAACACATGCTTTATAAGGAAAACGTTTTTCAAGTTTTTGTTTTTAATTGCAGTGGTGCTAATCCAACAGACTTGGGGCTGTAGCATATCCAAGGGCAAATCTTACATATCTACATTAGCATATCTAATGAACAAATCTTGAATCTTACTTCAAAACTACCGTGGATTTTTGAACTCTGAATTTTACTATAAGAACATGAAATTGGAGTTTGTGTCTGCTTGTGACTTTTCCTTTTACATGTTTGCTACCAACATAGCCATTGAAACTTGGAAGTAGAAAAGGACTCAAAAAATAGTTTAAACTCTTTGTAACAGAGAAGAAAACGGAGATTGTACTACTACTTATTGTTGTACTGCAAAACGTACTGGTTTAAAACAGCTAACATTTATTATCCCAGAGTTTCTGTGGTTCAGGAATCCTGGCAAGCTTAGCTGGGTCCTCTGGCTCAGAGCCTCTCCGAAGGTGCAGTCACTGTGTCAACTAGGTTGTGTAGTCTCACCTCAAGCTCCACCTGGAAAAGCTTCGCTTTCAAGTCCACGTGCATGTCTGTCACCTTCAGTTACTGGGCCTTTCAGTCTCAGGTCCTCACTGGCTCTTGGCTGGAGCATTAGTTCCCATAGGCATCTCCAAAGGGCAGTGCACAGCGTGGAGCTGGCCTCCCTCAGAGCGAGCCTGGAAGAAAGCAAGGTAAAGTGGGAAATCACAGTCTCTCCCTGACTTAAACTTTTTCGGAACATCTTGTCACCTTATTGTTCTGTTGTTAGAAGGGAATCACTAGTTTCAGCCCACAGTGAAGGGGAGGGGATTGCACAAAAGTGTGGGTAGGAGGGTAGGAGGAGGCACCCTGGCAGCTGCCTACCACAGGGACCCAGGTAAGTGACATACCAGTCATATATAGTTAGTGGCAAACAGGGTCAGCTCTCTGACATCTCAATTCTCAGCCCACTTTGCTTATACATTTTTGTCATTAAAAAGGAAGGAATTGATGACATGGTAACCCTTCTCTCTGAGAGATGAAATTACTTTTAATTTCCTCCAGTCCATGAGATCACTTATAACATGGCAATAGGAGAAAGACATAGAGAAGAAACAGAGCATAATGATACTGATTTTGCTTTCCTACTCAGTGGAACTTCGTGCCAACTACGGAAGATTGTGAGGGAGATCTTAGCTCCCAACTAAGCCTTTAAAATACACAACTAGACCCAGATTTCTTAGTTGTGTGCTTCTATAATAAACTCACAGTTTTTAACAAAAATGATGCATACATTCGTATGCTCCACAGGTCCTTACATAAATTACATTATGGTACAAATAAAATTCTTTGAAGACAAGTAGAGGTGTTGATAGGATTTTTTCATGTGGAAAGCATCAGTATACTCTGCTTGGATCCAGTGGTGGTATTGCCATCAAATGCCGGGGGATAAACATCATAGAGTGGTAGGGAACTGGGTACAAAAGAGGACACACTCAATTTGTGGGTTTGTAAAAGAGATGTGCACTACAAATTATCATCACTGCCTTCTTAATTTTATGTTCTTGGACTAACCAACTGTGCTCTTACTGTTTAACACTGTAGTAAATCATGCTTAATACACACCTAGCACACAACAATTTGTTATGTCTCTATTCAAGTGCTATTTTCTCATTTAGGAAAAGCGAGATGATTTTTCTCATGGCCTAAAAAATGTCCATGACAAAAATAGAAGACAGCCATTCCTCTGGTACAGATGTTCAAGTCTGCTAAGAAAAAAGAACAAGAAATGTTAAGATATAGTACTCTTTTGGTTGTTGTGAGTAAAACATGTTTTTAAAAAAATGCTTTAAGTGGTTCCCTCATCATTGATACGTCTCAGTGCAAAAGTCACTTCTTCATTTCTCAACCACCTGTCTAGACATGCTCCTTCCTCTATTACTGTCATTATCAGGGTATCTTGGGCAACTTTTCATAGGCCTTATCCATTGTTAAAAATGTCTCTCCTCCCTCCCCATGAGATCATATACACCATGAGAGTAGAGACTTTTTCTATATGGTTCACTACTGGATTCCCAGAACGTAAAAGAATTCTTGAAATACAGTAGGTATTTAATACTTATTTGTTGAATCAAGAAACACAGTATTCCAAACAGACAGCACAAGAACCTATGTGTGAGAGCTTTCCAAACTTTCACCCTTAGCACGTCTGTAATTTTTTTCACACCTCCCCTGAACCAGTGAAATAAACATAGCGGGATCTGCTTTTGAAACTGTGATCTTATCTAGTAGTTTGCATGACATCTAGTAGCTGTTCAGTAGAGCTGGGTTTCCTTCAAAAATTTAAAATCTCCTAAAGTACCCCTTCGCGTTTGCTCTAGCTCTCTGTGGAACCATAATCTGAAATGGCACATCTTATTTTTTAATGTGTAAATTTTACCCCTGGATGTCCAGGGAAGAGGCTCAGTCTTCGTATGAGGCCTTGAGGCCTGGGGACCAGTGTAGTGGCAGAGTCACTGCCAGATCAGGAGCAGAAGAATCCACCTGGAGGAATCAGTCACAGTGAATCACTGAAGGATTAGAATAGGGGCATATTAAAAAACTATGAGGCAGGTGGTTAAACAAGTGAAGAACTTCTAAATCAGAACAAGAAGTGAGTAAAATACCATAATTCAGGGTATTGATAGGTGGATGTGAAAATTCACTGGCTTTTGCATAACAAAGAAACTTCTGGACTTACTTTGTTTTTCAATCAGCAGCTGAGAGGAGTACCTAGCAGTTCACCTTCTAGTGGGTCCTTTCCTCCCTAATTCTTTTTAGATATTTACCCATGTGTTCAACACCCTGTGGTTCTGCACAGAACCCTGCTTTGGGATTAGGATTAAGATAGATAGAAATTAAAATTATTTAAAAAACAATTAAATAGCCTATATTTCTAAACACTTTACAACACCAAGTGCATCTTAGGATATTTCTTGCCTCTATTCAATTTTCAGGTATTAATAAAACTTCAAATAAATATTCAGCTCTGTGTTCAAAATGCTTTTAAGTTATTTATAGCTTCATTTCTTTCCCTTCTAGCAGTTTAATTGCTGAAGTGTCTGTAACGGTTATGTTCATGTACATCTTAATAATTATATTAAAGTTAATATGTATGTTTACTTTTCTAAAGTAAGATATAACTCACAAATATGTGGCATTTTAAAGATAAAACTACATTGAGTTAGGCAAGCGAAATAATTTTAACTCTTTCCAAAAGAGACTTGCAAAATTAGAATTTTCAGGCACACACACTGGTGTTGTAGAAGGAATATTGTAAAAGACAGAAAAATCCATGTCCTACCCCAGTTCTGCTGCTCATGAGTGACATAACCTTGCGTGTGTATATAAATTTGCGTAATTTTTCTCATTTTAAAAACTGAGCATATTTTTCCTACTTTGGCTATTTCATAGGATTGTTGTAATAATTTTTTTAAGTTGCAGCTGTGCTGTATCTGAATATGAATCCAAAAGAATTTGAAAAATGACATTTTCACACTTAATCACTTGAGATTCAGGCTTGCCACTTTAACTCTCTCTTAGCCTCAGTTTCATATCTCTAAAATGGACGTGCTAATACTATTCTTCAAGAACCATTGGGGGTAACGAGACAATGCATGTGAACTACATCAGAGTAGGCTAGCATGAGTTGATTTTAGTGTCAAAACTATCGTTCTAAGTATAAGGTATTATGTTGAGCAGGATTTCCCTGCATTGAAAATGTCAGATGACCCATAATATCCCTTATAAATCTCTTGTAAAACGATCCACACAAAATAGCACTATTTTTAGACTTGTGAACTTTTACTGCTGGAAGCAAAGCAAGAAATTGTCTCCTTAAGTATCCTCTACATTATTCTAGCCATAATGACTCAGTCTCTCAGTTAGTATTATGTGCAAAGGTGAAATAATGATTTTGAAACTCAAGAAACTTGTTTTTTATGAACAAAAAAAGCCTACAATATTCTTGACATAAAAGTTTTTAATGTTGAGATCAATGGTAATAAAATCTTTAATCTTCATTATGTGAATCTAAATTAGAATTTGTTAAAATAGCCAAGTTTATGATGAATGTTTTTTATAAAAGCATGAGTATTACTGATATGTGTTAAATTCTTACCATATGCTAGCCTTTACAATTGCTGTTTCATTCTTAATCCTCCTGTAATCAGCCATTACCAAATAAGTGGAGCTGAAATGTCCCTAACCTGTATCAACTTATAACAATAAGATGCCCGCTAATGTATTTAGTATACACTAAGACCAGACTTCTGTAATTTCAGCAAGATCTTAGAGAGGGTTCCTCGTATTGTTAGCTTATTTACTAAGTTACGAATGTAACAATACAAAATATATTCAAGCACACAAATATATTTTGAATATTTTTTCCCCTGGCTCCCCAAACATTTCTCTTTCTAGCTACCTGGTGGCTTGGTAAAATAGGGCAAGAAAAGATGGAAAGACTTGAAAAGTAGCAGGTTTCCCCCTCATATCTCCTTGTACTTGGAAATTCAGAGCCCTTGTTCCCTATTGGTATCTCCATTGTCATCCTCTGGAGAAGAAAGAAAAAGTAATAGAATTTAATAATATTTTGAAATTTTGCGTTGATTTCTTCTCTAAGTGATTAATTAGTTGAATGCCAACTGATTAAAGGACCAGAACTGAAAGTAAGTAACTGGAAAGCCTGAATGGCAAAAGCAAGAGATGTTCTTGTCAATTGATTCCTCTGAGCAGTATAATTCACCTTTATCTGAAATAAGTCAAAAATATCCAGAAGAAAAATGAATAGTAAGTTAGCCACTTTTGTGAGAAAAAAGCGGAATGGCAGAAGAGTTAATAATATAAAACAAAAGATGAAAGATATTGACTCAATCAATATAAAATTCATTTCTAGCTTGACACAAGTAAATCAACTGCAAAAAGACTTTTTTGGGATAGTTGAGGATTGCAAACAAACTGGGTATTGAGTGATATTAAGAAATTGTTGCTAAAAATTCTCAATCACAATGTAGGTTGGTCACAGGGATAGTAGTACAGCATGGAAAATATAGTCAGTGATTCTATGACGTCTTCCTAGTTGACAGATAATAACTGCACTAGAGGGGGTGAGGGTTTAACAATATGGGTAACTATTGAACCACTGTGTTGCATACTCAAAAGTAATATAAGATTATATATATCGATACTTCAACTAAAAAATTTTTTTAAAAAGGAAATTATTGTTAATTTTGTTGGGTGTGATATGATTATATTAGAAAAATGAAAGGCTCTATCTGTTGGAGATACATACTTAAATATTTAGAGATGAAATATGATGGTCTGGGATTTTCTTTAAGATTACCTCAGGGGAAATTCAGGTTGGGGATAGATGGAATAAGATTTGCAAAATAGTGCTACTTATTGAAGCTGGGTGATGAGTTAAATAGAATGTCATTGTATTAATCTCTACTTTTGTATGTGTTTTTAAATTTCCATATTAATTTTTTTTAATTAAGAGGAACAATGTTAGCCACTTTTTCCCAGAAAAAATTTATCATGGTTGTTGGTGTTTATCAGTTGCAAAGTTAATTATGCCATTGGATGGTTTCAGAGTTAGAGTCTTTCCTCAGGTTTTCTACAACATTCTCTTGTGGAAAATGTCTAGTTTTTCTTTGACAACCCCATATTTCTTGATAGAGAACAGAATCAAAAAAGAAGACAAGTTCTCCACAGGAGCGACAGTTTTGCTTTTTATGTTGGAGACAAACAGCTGTCCATCTCGTCTTTGGCTCATTACTTACTCACAGTTGTAAAAAGAACCCTACTGAGCCACTAAAAATATTTAAATAGTGATTGCTGCCAAAGAAGATATGAGAGAGGAAGTAGGAATTATGGTCAGAAAAATTAAAGACAAAATTAGTTGTCTTTTGATTCTAAGTTGGCTCTGACATGTGAGATATGGGTCCCCTCCCCACTCCAGTTATGGTTTTAAAGACAGGGATTGTTTTCTCTTGGTTAAAATTTCTAAATGGAATGTTCTTTCATAAACTTAACATGTCAAACCCTCCGTAACTCGAGTTTATACATCAGAACATGTCTTATTACTTTAAGTCTCATGAGAATTGGATTACAAATAAATTTGCTAAAATACAGTTTTCTTTTATCTGGGACCACTAAAGGCTTTTCTTGTCCCTTTTCTTTAACAGACCTTTTCCCTGAAAATAAGAATTTGCACTAAAACTGCTCTCACTTACACCAAAAGATTAATATTATACCTGACCTTTCAAAAACGTACGACTCATTGAAATGATGTCCCTTTGCTCTGGTGTTGCCACTTTTTCCTGAATTTTCTAGCAACTTCCTGGTAGCTCCTTCTAGGTGTCTCCTGTTGGCTCCTTCCCTTCAAGGTCTTTCTCTTTGACTCTGCTTATCTTGCTTTCTCTCCTGTATTCACTTCCATGGCTTCAATTCATGATTCTCTCAAGTCTGCATTTGCAACCACCTCTTTGAACTCCAGATCAAACATCCGGTTGCCACTGGACCTCACACCACCTTTCCCACTGACTGTCTGCCAAAACTGTTTTTCTGTGACCCCCTGACTGTAAATCACTCCTCCTCCTGGTCCTGCCAGAATCCTGTGGTCAGGGGCAGGGGCCTGGGAGTCTCTCAGACCCAGGTTCAGTCTTGTCTTTAACTACTTAGTTAGTTGATCACAGACAAGCTGTGAGCCACTGTGAGCCTGTGAAAAATGGGACTAGTAATCACAGCTACCTCATAAAATTGCTGTGAGGATGACACGAGATAATGTACATAAACACCCAGCTCTTGGCACGTGGTGAATGGGAGAGAAGTGGTAGCCGTTACACCTGATCGCCCCCCGTCCCTCATTTCACTCTGCCCCTGTCTAATTAGTCTCAGTCTTGTGTTTGGGTTGTTTTTGAAGTGCATCTCTACGCTGTTAAAGGCTACCGTTGTTTCTCATGTGGATTGTTGCAACAGGCCGCTAATAGGTCTCCCTGCCTGTAGTCCATTCTCTACTTCGCATCTGGAATGATTCTGAAAAACAAACTGGATGTGTCATTCTTCCACTTTAAAATTCTTCAGTGCCTTCCCATTACCTTTAGATAAAGTCCTACTTCCTTAACATGGAAATAATTGTGTGTTACTCCTGCGCTAGCCCTCTCTGTGCTTCACCTCTAATGAACTATTTGCAGCTCTCTCCCTGTAACACTCCTCCTCCCCCTTCACCCTATCCTTAGGTCTTGGGTCTCCCAGGAGCGCCCTTTGTTCTAGGTATTTCCATTATGATAGTTCTCAATACTGTGTATTTTCACTGTATGTTGACCTGTCAGAGCTTTACCTTCACCCAGACTGTAAGCACCTTGATCAGGGACAGCATCTACCTTATTATTTAGGAGTTTAATAAATACTGGAAGGAAAACCTGGAGGAAGGGGAAAAAACAACAAAATTCATTCTAGCACATGCCCTATTTTGGCGTTATTGAATTGAGTTGCAAATAAATTTTGCCTTTATTTTAAATTCAACTTGTAGTTCACATTTCACTCTTCCTAACACCATATCTGTATTTTCATATGCATAATTAAGAGGAGGTACTTGACAGTGTGCAAATTCTGTCTCAAATCTCAGCAGACTACATAATCTTGCTTTTCTCGCTGCACCCTCCACCTCCACCACAGCTACAATCCCTATCTTTTCCACAAACCAGTAAAAGGGATTCATGGGTCTCTGGATAATTTTTATCTGTGTAGATTATGTGAGTGTAGCATGAAGCCTCCCTGACAGAGCTATGCCATGCTCTTTTTGAAGGTGGATTAAGGGCTCACTACGAAGGGTGTGCCCATTAAATTACAATGTTGTAAAGTTTAAATCCTGGAAACACATACTGCAGATATTTAAGGTTTTAATAGGATTAGTTCTACAACTGAAGAATCCGAGAACATTATGTTCCTGTGAAAGTGTGTTTGTTGGTTAATTTGGTGTGAATAGAGATGAGCAGCTTTTCCCTCCAGGTCCACAGTAACTTGTTTATACTCCAGAGATTTGAGAAATATAGAGAAAACTAACATCTCATAAGGTATTTTAATCTTTATTAATCTACATAATCATGTTTTCTTATTCATGTTCCTGAAATATAACATTAAAAACACCTCTTCACTATATGACATCCCAGAAAAAAACAAAAGTACAGAAAAAGTAAAGAGATCAGTGGTTTCCGATGGAGGTGGGGGTAGGCAGATGAATAGTGGAGCACGGAGGACTTTTAGGGCAGTGAAACTGTTCTGTACGTTACTGCAATGGTGGACACATGTCATCATACATCTGCCAAAACCCACAGGATGTACACTGCCAAGAATGAACCCTGATTTCAGCTGAGGACTTTGGGTGATAACGATGCCTCAGTGTAGGTTCATCAGCTATAACAAATGAACCTCTCTGGTGCGGGCTGTGTATGTGAAGAGGCAGAGGGAAAATGTGAACTCTGTGGTTTCTGCTCAGTTTTGCTGTGAGCTGCTCTAAAAAACAAAGTCTATTTAAAACAGCCATACTTCTTAGTAGCTTTAGTGTGTTTTTTCCTGATTTGCCCAAATGTTTAACAACTCTGTGGTCTATAGAATGTCTTCTCTTGTTAAACATATCCTCACCAGCAATCTATACTCATATATGAGAACAGTTTATTGGGATCTTTCACATTGCCAAAATTTGCATTGGATTTTTCATTTCTACCATGTTTGCTTTCTTAGTTGATGATTTCTGCTTTTATCTTCTTATTTTCCTTCTTACATATTGTGGCTGTTATTTACATGGTTTCTTGGATCAAATGCTTGTATGTCCATGGTTCTTGTTTTCCAATAGATGCATTTCTAATAAAGCTTTTTTTCTGAGACTTGCTTTGACTATATCTCATAAGTTTTGATATATAGTGTTCTCAATTTTATTCATTTCTTAATAGTATGTGGTTCCGTTTTGATTAATAGTTTCATCCTAGAGTTATTTATGGAGTGTTTTAAAATTCCAGATGCTTAAGCTTAGCATTTGTTTATTTGTTTTTTGTGATAGTTTTGTGACAGTTTTCATTATACTGTGACCACAATCTCTAATCTAGTGTATGATCGATTTTGTAAGTCTTCATTTAAAAATGTGTATTCTGTCTGTGTGCTGAACACAGAGTTTCTATGTGTACAGGTGCATGTGTTCCTAAATAAAATATCTTAGATTCTTCTGAAACACCTAGAAACATTGGGCCTGTGATCTCTCTGGCAACAACTAGCTGTTGCTAAGCAGGAGGCGTGCCTGCACATACGCTTAGAAAGGGAAGCTATTTGCTCCTCAGCGCCACCCAATTGCTTGTATTTGAACACATAACATCCATGGCAGTTTGCCTTTGTTCATTAGTTAAACTCTCAGTTTTATATTTTGTTAATTGAATTATAAAATGTGTATTTCAGTGTCCACTTTGATAATGGCTTGTCAGTTTTCTTTCCTTCTAAATTATTTGGTATATTTTGAAACTTTGCTGTTCTGTTCATAAATTAAATTCGCAACTGCTGCCTCTCAGTAGCGTACCTTCCATTACTGTGTTATTTGATTGTTCTAACCTTGAATTCTTTTATCTGATATTAGTATTTCAACTCGTATTTCTTTTTGACAGCTTCTTATCTGAAATTTTATTTGCCCCTTCATTTCCATTTTAGATGAATTTCCCTTTTGGTTATTACTAAATCTGAGTATCTGTTTCTTCCAGTAGGCAAGTGTGACATTTACCATGTTTTGTCTTACTTAGAACATCTTTTTTTTTAATTCAGCATGGTTCCTTATAGTACTTAGTTTTCTCTTGTTCTGACCTTTTCCAGATAGATCACTTTTCTTGCCCCTTCCCCCACATCTTTTACTTTTGGCTTGAAGCATAAAGGCCACAAACTGGCGGCCCTTAGGCCAGATAACAACACACTCATGTTGCTTGGCGCACACACTGCTAAAACACTTTTTAAATTATTTGCCAACTTTTAAAAAGCCACAGATTTGTATATGGGTATGTTTTGGAACTGACTAAGAGGAAGTTTTGGATTGGATATACATTTAGCTTGGATCTGGGGGCTGTGTTTGTGTGGCTGACAGCCACGTCTGCGTAGAGTCGAGTTCTTGCCAGCCATCCCGGTGGAGGACTGGCTTCCAAGAATTGCCCACAGCCCACTGTGCTGACTCCACTCCTTTCTGGGCAAGAAAGGTTGCAGCACCCCACAGAGGCAGACTGGGGTGTGGCGGGGGCTGGGCGGGGTCATAAGAGGGGATGTGTGTGTGTGTTTGGGTTGAGCCGAGGAGGCCTCCTGGGTGGTGAGCGTGGGGCCAGAGCCACGAGCACATCTCTCGGGGTCTGGTGCCCAGACTCACTGGGGAGTCATTAGAGAATGTGACTCTCAGACTCTCACCTAGGACTTCAACTTTTTTCTGGCCTTTTATTTTCCTTTTGGAATTTGTTAGTAAGTAATTAGGGTAATAGTACATGAGGATAGTTGTATTGGTGTACTGTACCTTAGAAAGGAATGGATCCTAAGGAAAGTTTGCTGGGAGGACAGAAAACAGGACTAACATGTTGAACATCAGGAACTCCTCCAGTGTCGTGTGGACATGGCTCTTCCAGCGCAGGAGTGGAATTGAACATACGGGATGAGTTTACCTTTGGGCATGTCCAATTTCCTGGCTCATGGAGGGAAGCTCTGTGCTGTGCCAGGCTGAGCCCATCAGGTAAGCTCATGAGGCCTCCCCAGTCACTTCCAGAGCATCTTTACCATCAGACCCCTCCTCTCCCATGTCTTCCCGTTGGCTTCAAAGCTCTCGGAAAGTGGAGCTACGCTGTGGCTCTTGGCTTGCCGTGACTTCCTCACGTCTCATTTAGTCCTAAACTCTCCACAGTCCGCCTCCACTCTGCATCACTGTATTGAAACTGAGCTGCCAAGTCACCTCTAGGCAACCTCCAGGGCGACCTCCCCTCTGTCAGAGTCGCTGAACATGACTCAGTCCTTCCCTCGGCAAACTAGAGGTTTTTACACAGCTCGTGCCAGGTTTGATCAGCGTCTCCTTGGTAACAACCCAAGTTCTTGCTCGTGCATCTGTGTCAGAATGCTCCCCTGGTTGTGACTTTACCTCAGTCTTCTTTGGTGATTCTCTTCCTCTCCCTGCTCTTTAAATACTGATATTCCCCCAGGGTCTGTCGTCCGCTCTCCTCTCTCCTAAATCCCACATTCTCCCTGGGTCATTTCATCTTACTTCCTAAGTTTCAGTCACCATCTCTATGCTGATAACAACCAAGTTCATTTCTCTCCTGAGCCTGACCTTTACTTCCAAGAGTGTTTTGGTCTCTCTACCTGGAGGTCCCACTGTATCCCAAATTGGACATGCCCAAAGGTAAACTCATCCCGTATGTTCAATTCCACTCCTGCGCTCTGTCCTTCCTCTCAGAACTGTTTCTCTTCTAACTTAGTCAGAGTACAGTATTAACACCTCCTTGATTTTCCAAGTTAGAGGCTTGGGAGTTATCTTCAGTTCTCCCCTCTCCCTCATTCTTGTGTAACCGTCCAACTTCCTATGTATTTGTCAAATTCCCCGTCTCTTCTCTAGCCCTTCTATCACTCTTCCGTCTAGCCATCAGTTGCTCAGATTTAATCACCCTCAGAAGTCATTCTCAGATTTCCCTCCTTTTCTCTCACCCCCTGCTGCCCCAGCACCAGCACACAGACACAAATACCTAGAGGAGACTACCTCTCATCTGAGCTTCCACAGCACTCACTGGGTTAGGACATATCCCAGTGGCTATAATGGTCTGTTTCCCCACACCTTGAGATCCCTAAGGATACTGATTGTATCATATTCATCTTTGTGACCTCCAGGACATAGTACAGTGCCTGTCCGTGATAGAAATAAAATAAATGTTTGTGGAATACACTTAAATTAGAAGCAAGAGATATTAACCATTGAAATGGGTTTCACAGAAGATTGTAAAGTTCCTTTTTTTTAACCTTCTGTAAAAATTTATAAACACGCCATAGTTTTGCCCGTTGTCACTGTAATTTCTTAGAGATTTTCCTTGGCTTTCAGAATCTTGAGTTTGACATTTTTTCCCAGTATGGACAAGAAAAATAAGAAATACCAACTTTATTCTTATAAAGAAAGTAATGATTTTTATAAATTCACATGGCACAAAATGCTAAAATATTTTAAACTGTTCCACACAGAGGCAAAGCGTGGAAGAAGTTATTAAAGAATGAGGTCACTTGCTCTTGGTGCACGGTAGTTGCCCAGTAAATACGGCTGACCCCGTTATCCATGGTAGTTATGTCCTATAAAATCACTATGACCACTGAATTAGCAAATACCGAACCACTGCTCCTGGGGAAATACAGGATTGGGTTCCTGTGAGCCTCTGGTCACATTTTTCACCAGTTGATCAATGCATGACTTTTTGTGTGTTTCTGTTTAAAGACACCTTATTAAATACATGTTGTTGGTTCACTAATGTTGAACTCAGAGCCAAAAACGCTATACATATAGTACAGGCCTGAATGAAGCTTATGTGACACATATTTTTCTCTATGAGGCACATCACAACCTTCTTACACTTAGGAACACTGGACAGCACCCCCAGCACTATGGTAGGGGCCCCATTAAACAGCAAAATCACCAACAAAAAAGCACAAAAATATGAAAAACTATGGCACTAAGTAGACCATAAAAGCAACATTTATTAATAGTATAGAGCTGAAACAAGAAGACAGAATGCCACCTTGTTCAACCTCAGCTGGGAACATGTGTGTCACATCACAAATACGGAATCTGTGAATAATGAAGTTGACTGTATTTCCTATTTTCATTCTACTCTAGGTCTTGGAGATACCAAGACGAGTGGGCACATACCTTGTTAAATGAACCGTGTTAGGATTTGGGGGCTAAGGGATAAAAGGTGGGTTTTTTTCCTTTGTTGTCATCTTAGAAATTTTTTAATGTAATAAAATGACTTAAAAGGAAAAATTAAAACTCTGACCTAATTTTATAAAATTGAATTAAGAAGTAAATAGTTATCTATTATGGGTGTAGAACTTCTGTGTGAAGTTCATCAATATGTTATTCACTCTTGTGCCTGATTTTTTTTTTAACAGAGAAAAATGGGTAATATGTCAGGAACAAAAATTTTAAGTAAATAAAATTAGAGCACATCAGATTTTTTATGTCAGATTCAGAAAGGCATTATATAGAACCATCTGCCACTTTCTTGTAATAATTTATGTTTACTTTTCTATCTTCTCTTTTTAAGTTTCTCTTCTAAGAGCCATTCCATGGATGCTTATGAAGCCAAATTTATGGAATCTGGCAGCCATAGTTTCTAGTTCCTCTTTTTTGTGTTTATTAGTTATGCGACTTTGGGTAAGTTAGAAAACTTTTCTGAGCATACTATTTTCTCAATTATAAAAGGAATGAAAGATATCCCCAATTGTAAAAATGAAAATAATGAGGGACATAAGTTTTTCTCAGTTGTAAATTGATATCGAGGATGAAATGAGATAGTATAAAAAACTATTTAGCTAGAATTTAGCATATAATGATATTGTTTACTTGGTTTCTTTATTTCCACAGAGAGACTGAGTATATTCTCTAAACACTTGCCTATTAGACAAGATAGTTCTATTGCCTTCAAAGGTGAATGTAATGCCATAAAAATGCATAAGCCACCACTGTCTTCTGTCAAAACTCCTTAAATACAGTCCCATTCTTTGGCATTAATGCGGAGAAATGTGAGGCCAATCTGTCTTTTCCATATATGCAGATAACCAGTTATCCTGCCTTCATCCTTAAGATGTTTTATCTGATCAAATTCTATTTAAGTTCAATTTTTTTTTTCCTCAGGAAAGGCTGTAGTCTTTCCATTACTTCACCGTAGCAGTTAAGTTCTTTCAAATATAATTCATGTCTGTTATCTGTCTGGGAAAGTTTCCTTCCCTCAAGACAGTATTTCTTTGAATAAAATTCTTATTCCACTTATTCTGCTCTCCTCTTTCAGAACACTGGTTATCCAGAAATTGACTTTTCATTGTTTCTTCACCACATTCCTATCTCTCTTCTCTTCAGCTCTTTTGTGTAATTTGCCTTTCTTTTTTTAATTTAAGAAGTTTTCTTAAGTCATAATCTAGTTCTTCTGCAGTAGCAATTCTGCATATTAACATTTATAATGTTGCTGTCATTTTTGAAGCTATAATACCTCACCTCCATGTAGGTCATATGTCTGGAACTACATAGAACACATTTGTGAACCAGGAGGTAAGCCAAAAACTCTCTGGTCTTTTGAAGTAGTTGGGCAGTTACCACCCTCTAATGTGGAGTGAGTAGATACGAGGATGCAACCTACATTTACTGAAGACCAGTGGCTTAGCTGGGACAATGCTATGGTGATATTTATTCTCAAAATAGTCCTATCAGATAGGATTGCTGTGTGTATCTTACAGATGAGAAAGCAAACACTCCGAAGGATTTGGTGACTTGACAAGGTTAGACAGCTAATTAATACCTAAGCCAGACTTGAAATACCAAAACCTTTGTTCCTTCTATAATACCATTTTATGTCATGGTGGTACACATTTCCCCTAGAAAAGTTCCGATTTAGTCTTTCAGTCATAATCTATTTTTTCTTCTTGTTGGCACTATACTCAAATTTCACTGGCTGTGCTCCAGGTCTACAGGGAGGAAACTGAAAATAAAGCATGTTAGAATAAACATTGTAGCAGCAAGAAGTTTCTTGCCAATAGCTGGAGAGTGAGAGAGAAAAACTATAAAAAGCAAACTAAATTTACTAATTCTAGTAAAAATTAGAGTATACATTCTGTAACCTCTGAGGACATTATTATAATGCTGTATATGTAATTGATATTCATAAATATGTCTTGGAGTCATTAGAGAAAGATTAAATGATATTCAAGTTTTTAAAAGAAGGCAACCAACAAAGAAATGTCAAATTGTAGAAAATGTCTTCAGTTGTTTGTAATTGCAAAAAAATGAGAACATTCCAAATGATTATCAACAGGAAAATAGATAAATTATATTAGAGCTCTACAATAGAATACCTTGAGTAGTGAAAATAAAGTACCTCTGCATAGATCTACATGGATGAATATCACAGTAAAAAACACAATTTGCCCCCTAAAATGTATGTGATATAATTCTATTTATCTAAAGCTTAGAAATATTCAGAAGTAAATAATATGGCATTGGGGATATATATGAGGCAACACTAAAAAGAAAGCCAGCAAAAATTTCAGAATAGTGGTTGTCTCAGGACAGGACAAGGTGAGAGAAGCACAACTGGGTAGGAACATATATATGGGACTTCAGAAGTATCAGTAATGTCCTATTTTTTAAGCTGAGTATTGGATACCCCAGTATTCATTTTATCATCAATATTATTATAACTTGTATATGTATAAAATACATTTATATGCATGAAATATTTAATAACAAAAATTCGGGGTTCTGAAGAGGATTATGTATCAGCTATCTAGAAATTTTTAGTTATGAGAAATATTTCCAAAGATATCAAATAGATGATTCATTATGTTACTATTACAAATGAAAAATAAAAATAACCAACTGGCTATATCAGGGAACTCATTTAAAAACAGTATTTTTTTTTAATTTACCTAAAAAAAACTCCTTTATATTGGAATGTTGGGTACTATTGTACATAAGACAGTTTTTATAAGGTCAAATTTTTGAAATAGAATTCAAATCCCCTAAATTATGATATGCTCATGAAAACCCATTTCTAAAATTTATGGGTTAATGAAGAACAAAATTACAGTAACAAAACATTGCCTTAAATTCTAGAGTGAATGTCACCCAATTCAGAGAATTTACATGTTGATATTTAATGTTAATGTTAATGAGGGTGTTTTAGACATTTTTGGAGGCATTTTGATAATGTAATTATCACTGAGCATCTATATTTAACAATGTTATTCTATTATAAAATATTTATTTTACCTCTCCTTTATTTTTACTTTGATGACATAGGTAAGCAAGCTATATGATATTTGAATTTCATTTCAGTGTAGTTGAGGAGAATGTGTTATAAAAGGAGTGTTAGAACTATTAGGGATGAGAAAAAAATAATCTGTACCCACTTGGAATATATGGAGGACTTTTTCTGAAAGGTTAAGATAAAGCCAGAAGTCTCCAAGAAAATTTAAATTATCTGAAGATTTAAGGAGCTTTATGTATTTCCCCATTGTGTTTGTATTTTAATTGCATTATAATCCATAATTAATAATCTAATGCAAATTGACATCCATGATTAAGGAGAAAATCTATTAATTTTCATTTCTTGCTTATGAATAAAAGGATTCAGCTTCCCTCTAGTTAAAACTCTAGAAAGCACATATATAGTTCAAAGAGTTTTCAAATATTTTTCATCGAGAAATATTTTTCCATTCCAAATGATTTTTAATTTCATCCATAACTTTAGGAGACGATATTGCATTCTGTTTTGGTTTTTTATTTCTTTTTAACAGGTAGTTTGGGCCCAGAGTACACTCTGATGCCTTTTAGGGTCCCTCTTTACACGCAAAATGCCTTACTTTTCTTAGAAACTGATCTCCTTAAAAGCTAATACCCAAATCAAACAATATACCCTTTTCAGTGCTGAATAAAAATAGGTCAGGAAAGGATTAAAAGACTGGCACTGCACTAAAGTGAAGCAATGAAAGTTTTACTCTCTAAGCTTTCCTTTGTTATGTGAGAATTTATAAATTACCAGTTAATTCAGACCCCTTCCTTCTGCCTTCTCTTCCATGCCTCTCAATACATAAGCCCTATTGTTCATATATGTATAAAACATTGTTTTCTTAGGAATTTTCCCATTGCATCTGTTAGAAATTTTTTAATATCAATCAGCACTGAGTCCAGTTTGCTTCATTTGTGTATTTAATCAATAAAGAAACTTAGATTTTGCATAATATTCACTTCCTCAGTTTCTGCTGCTGCTGTTCTCCTTCCACCTCTCCTTTTCCACTAAGTATCTGATGGTCAGCACTATGCCCTGTGAATAGTCTTTGGGTTCTTAATAAGCTTCAGGCTACTGAAGTGTTTGATTCAATAAACATATTTTGAAAATCTGCTAGGTACAAGGAGGTATAGAGTCAGTAGAGAGTTGGATAAGATACAAGTTTGAAGTCTCACTGAGAATCCCTTAAAATAATTTTTTTAAGTGATTTCATGAAAATAGCTGTGACTTAGGAGATGGTATTTGAACTTTTTGAAACTCTTTGATTCATATAGAAAATTGAAGTTAAAATGTATACCTTTTATATAGTTTAATATAAGTAGTTTTCAATATAGGAGCTATTGTATACAGAGTACTTAGCATAGAGCTGCCGTGTAGGGAGGATTCCTGTAACTGGCTTTATACCTGGTACTTTAGTTATATTTGGCCTAGTTAATCATGTTCAGTATCTCCACATTACCTATTTTTTCTACTCTTAGCTTGTCAATCTTAGAAGGATATCCTAGTCTCCATTACTTTGCCTATAAAATGTCTGGATTAGACCATGAGTTCTAGGGTTTCTTCCACTTTTATAATTATATAGATTTTTTGTTTAAGGAAGTAGGTCCTTCTAATAATCCTTGCCTGAGATTTTCTGAGTCAACTCCACATATATAACTATTTCATACCATCTTCTTTCTTCAAATTTTCAGTCCTTCCTCCCCTTCTCTCTTAATTTACTGATTAAAAATAAAAACAATCAGAGATTCTATATGCTTCCACCGTCAAATGTGCCAGCCCACTAGCTTCTTCGTCCACACGCTGCAGTCCCCCTGCCGCATTCTCTGAAGCCCGAGTCTTTCATTGTGCACTGGGGCTTATCCCTTCATGCCCGCAATGGTTTGTTTTCTTTTTCCCCTGGACCATACCCGTCAGATAATAAAAATGCTAAGGTATCTTCTGTTTTTAAAAATCCTCTATTACCCTTTTTAGCCCTACAGCTACCACCCCACTTACCTGCTCCCCTTTAAAATAAAGTACCTTCAAAGTCTATACTCTCATGTCTTCTTCATCCACTCTCTTCCCAATCTTTTATTAAAAAACTACAAACATCTTTTTAAAAAGTTGCACAAGCATATGATGAATACCCATGTGGCCTTTATATAGATTCGCCAATTTTTACTATTTTGTCTTATCTCTTTAATGCATTCATTTTTCCTGAACCATTTGAGAGTTCCTTGCAGACATTGTGACACTCCACTCCAAAAAACTTCCTCATATAACTCCTAAGAAAAGTCATTCTCCTATATAACCACAATCCAATAATTACACACAGGGAATTTAACATTAATACAATAATATTGTCACATTTATTGATCATATTCAAATTCTCCCAATTGTTCAATAGTGCTGCCACTCTCTCTTTTAATATCCAGTGTACAGTCAAGGATTATATATCTCCTTTAAAAACTTTTTTGCCTTTAGGACATTGACTTTTTTTTTCTTTTAAAGAATTTAAGCCAATCATTGTGCAGAATATCTTCAATTCTGATTTATTTGTTTCCTTGTTAGACGGAGGCTAAACTGTTTAAGTCTACAAGTCAAGACCATATTTGACTCCTCTCTTCCTTTACCCTCCCTGTACATCTAGTTCATTAGCAAATCTGTCAGCTGTATTTTTTTAATATATACCAAACCTAATCATTTCTCACCACTTGTATTGCTCTATCCTTTGTCTGAGCAACTATCATGTCTGACCTTGACTATCACAGTTGTGTCTTAGTCAGACTGCCTGCTTCTCCCCTTGCTTGCCTACAGAAGCCTTTTTTTTAAAAATCGAATAATGTCACAAAATCCATCTAATTCAAAATAAAATCCAAAGTGCTTACATAGATTATAAGGCCTTGCATACTCTGGCCCCTGGTTCCTTCTTTGATCTTCTCTTCTGCCAGTCCTATTTACTAACTTTATTCCTTATCCCCTTTGTCTGGAGAACTCTTGCCCCCAAATAATTCATGTACCTCACTCCCTCATTTCATTCAGATCTCAAATATCCTTATCAGAGAGGCCCTTTCAGATTGTACTGTCTAAGATGTCTCCTCTCCATCACTCTTTGTCAGCCTTTGTTTATTTTTGTTCTCAGCACCTGACATAGAGTATGTGTATTTGTTTTGTGTATACCATCTGTTTACCCCACTGCAACGTGTGTCCCATGGCAGCAGGGCCCGCTATACCCCAGCCCTTAGAGCAGTACTCAGCACGTAGCAGGCGGCCAATAAATATTTGTTGATTGGCTGTTGGAATTCCTCTTACTCTTCTATTAATGAAAAAAAGAAAATGGGTTTCTTCCCACTTTCGGTGAAAGCTTTACTTTTTTAATTGCTCTTCTTTCCTCTTGAAACATTGTTTACAATGTTCCACAAAATGCTTTAGCAAAGAAGTTACGTGTTTGTGGGTTGTATAAATTAATGGTTTATTTATAGTTCCACTGCTGCTGTTAATAATTTCAATGTGTTTTTCCTCAATGTTTGGATAGGATTCCTTAAAAGACAACTAACATTCTCATATGTTAACCTAATGTTTCTTTTATTATAAATGAAATTACACTTTACTAAATCATCCATTTATGAATTTTAAAGCCCATCATACAACAGTATTTATTTTAATGTCCTACATAACTCTCTAGGAAGTCTACCTGTTTTCTATTATCTTAGAGAGAAAGTTCTGGCTTCTTTTACTAACTTAAAAGTAAAACTAATCACATGTTTATAAGATTAGAGTAAACTAATGGAAATTGATGGAAAATTTTGACTAACCACCATCTCCTGGTGTTTTTTTTTCTATATGTTTGGTTTTTCCATGAATAACACATGTAGAATTTAAATAATGGGAGAAAATATATGACTTCAAGTCTGATTTTAGCAGTTCATAGAAGTAACCAAGATATGAATCCCCATTTAAAGAGTGAGGGAATTCCTGTGCCTGTTTGTGGGTATGTAGACATATAGGTGTTATTCATAAATGCCTTTCTGCCCCTATGTCTGTATCCTGAACTTCAGATGATAGATTTTAAGGCTATTCACTAGAAAGGATATTTAGATATTTATATTGTACATTTCATTGGCTATCTAAAATTAATTATATTTCAAGCATTATCCTAAGAGTCCTCCTAAGCAATTAGCTGTTTCAGCATACAATTAAACAGCACATCTATTTTAACAGTAAGGGAACACTACATATAACTCTGTGTTCTCAGAATATTTCAAAAGTTTACATTAAGTATGTCATGTCAAACCAAGCCTTCCCAGCTGATACTTTCCCATCAAATGAAATTTCAGGTTACTAGATTACCATTTAACCTAAATACTGTGAAACACACCAAATTGAAAGCCAAACTGAGGATTATTTAAATGGTCTCAAAAAATAAAATTATTAAAATATCTTACTGTTGTTCATTTAAGCCTCTGAAAAAGAGGGAGAAGAAATAAATGCCTAAACTATTTTCCTGAGTTAACTTTTTTTTCTAAAGCATTTCAATTTGGTCTTGTGGGCAACTTGGAAGACATTGTGAATTTTTTTTTTGTAACTAAATACTAGGACAAAATAATGTTTACTTTGTGTGGTATAAGTAGCATTTGAATGAAATGAAAATATATGTGTTCAGTTAACTCTGGGATCCGGTATTCTGAAGTCAAAATATTTTACTCATCTTAAAAAAATAATAGCTGTAATAAGAAGGTTTTAAAGTTTCAACACTTCACTGTATCTACACTTTCTATAAGCAAAGCAGAAATCTTGATTTGGCAAATAATGTGACTATACTTTCTTCAACTTTTGTATTTCAACCCAGCATCTTGCCTAAATATTTTTTAGTTATTAGTTATTTAAAGATACTGTAGAATTAGATATGAGAGAGTGAGGATGCGTGCTCTATTTAGTCAGCATCTGCAGTTCTGTAACATGAAAGAGCTTCCCAATCTATTATCATTTCTTTCCTCCTGTATAATAGCATTTTGCAACAAATTGATTTCTCAACCTCCTCCTGTCAATTTTCTATAAAATCAAAAAGGTCGATATGGTCCCAAGGTGAGGAAATCATCTCTTTCTGGAAAGAGTGACACTTAAGCATCAATTCATTAGAGTGACTTACGAGGCCTCCAAATAGGGCCTTGTTGATACTTTCCAAAATGTTTGAGTTTAAAACTTAAACTGGTCGTTTTTACTGGTAAACCTGATCTTGGAAAATTTATTTAGAGGAAAATTGAAATAAAATGCATTTTATGACTTATTCTGAAGAGTTAATTTTTTTCTGTAAGATGTAATTACTATAGGGAAATTCCTTATTTGCCCATAAGAAAGCACCTCATTTCCTTGAACTCTCATGTATAAAAAGACACTGGCAGTGAAATTCTGAAATCACAACGAATCAAAGTCATCTGTTTAAGAAACAGCAGATCGTATTGGAAGGAAGACTGAACCTGAAGTCAGAAACCCTTCATCAGAGTCCCGGCCTCACCGCCTCCCCGCAGCGTGCCTTTGAGCAGGCGCTATGGCGGGGCCGTCCCTTGAGGGCTCAGTGTCCTCGTTTGTCAAATAAGGAGAATGTCATCCACCCTGACAACCAAAGAGTTTTGAGGTTAGATGATCTATCAAATATGCAAGTGCTTAATAAATTGTAAAGATTCATATAAATAGGAAGTATTATCAATCATTTTAGAAGCTCTGATGAAAAATATATGGATTTTTGTAAGTTATGGTTGTTACAATTTCATTAAAAAATATATTGTACAGTAGGCCTATAAAATACATTTTCTAAGCTCAAATGCAATTTTTTGTATTAATTAAACAAGATATAACATCATTGAGGACAGAAATGAAATATACATATTTGTGTCCTTAACGTTGTCTAGAACAATTCTATGTAGGTCAAGTTGGTTGTTTGATTCATTGGTCAAATGATTGATTGGGAAGATATTTGTGAGGTCATTATTCTTCAATTTAGAGAGGAGTACTTTGGCCTCTTTTAACATTTTGAATTTCTAGTTCATAAATACTGAATGCTCTATTAGTATGTATATATAACAAACTATCAGTGAAAATACCATCACATTTTTACATTATTGTTGATTTCATACATTGCACTGTGGGATGTATGAATGGGCTGGGGGTGGGAGAAAGATGGAAAGGGTATCCACTGATTAATATCCACTGTTGTAAGAACATTGTTACTGTGAGATCAGTGTGACTAAAACCATTGATACTAACCTGCAACTGACTTTTAAAAATGTAAATTAAAAGTATTCTAAATGTTTAGTATTTCCAACAGGTCATCTCCAAAATTTAAAAAATTACCCTAACCAAAAGTGTAATCTGCATGTTTCTTCTTGGTTTCATGATCTCCTCAGGAGTTTCTTTAGGAATTTCATTCCTGCCCTTCTAACTTTTGGTGTAGTTTTTAATATCTGCTTTCTTATTCCCTCACAAAAGTTTTACAAAATTTTTCCATTCTCTATCTAAAACACTGTTTCATAGTCTACTTCTGTACCATTTCAACAAATACAGGCCTAGTATTGATATCTAACTTGTTTCCATACTTTGTATCTGCAAAAGTTAGCATACTGATTTTAAATGCAGTTTAACTGGAATGCATAATTGCAGAGAAAATTCATTCACTGAACTTTTATGGAGCATGTGCTATGTACCTATCATCCTAAAACTCTTTCCATTAATTGGACCCAAAATTATGTAGTTCTAGGAAAAATCATTTGTATCTATTTCAGGGAGACAAAAAAATTTCAGCTAATGGTTCTTTCTTGGGTAATTATACATAATTGTACCTAGGAATCAATAAAATGATTCTTCCCAATCAATCATTTGACCATGATTCAATATTTGTATTCATCACAAAATGACCACAATTAGTCTTCATTTAAAGAAGTCCCTGTAACACTTCTTGTAAAGCCTGTGTTTTGGTAATAAACTACTTTAACTTTTGCTTGTCTGGGAAACTCCATATCTGTCCTTCAATTCAGAGTGGTAAATTTGATGGGTAGAGTATTCTTGGTTGTTAACTTTTTTCTTTTCAGCACTTTGAATATATCATGCCACTCCCTTCTGGCCTACAAAATTTCTGCTGAAAAATCATCTGATAGTCTTATGAGGCTTCCCTTATATGGAGCTAGTTCTTTTTCTCTTGCTGATTTTAAGATTCTCTTTTTATCTTCAGATGTTGACACTTTGATTATAATGTATCTTAGTGTGGGTCTCTTTAGGTTCATCTTATTTGGTACTCTGTGAGATTCCTGAATTTGGATGTCTGTTTCCTTTGCCAAGTTATGGAAATTTTCTGCCATTATTTCTTCAAATGGGTTTTCTGTCCCTTTCTCTCTGTCTTTTTATGGAACCCCTGTAATATGAATATTTGCACACTTGATGTTGCCCTAGAGGTCCCTTAAACTCTCCGCATTTTTTAAGTTCTCTTTTTCTTTTTTCTGTTCCAATTGTGTGACTTTTAGTACCCTGTCTTTCAGATCACTAATTTATTCTTGTAATCTGCTGTTGATTCCATCTAGTGTATTTTTCATTTCAATTATTGTATTCTTCATCCCTGATTGGTTATTTTTTATATTTTCTATCTCTTTTTGAAGTTCTCACTGTGTTCATTCATTCTTCTGCCAAGTTTGGTGAGCATCTTTAAGTCCATTATTTTAAGCTCTTTATCTGGTAGGTTGCTTATCTCTATTTCATTTATTTCTTTTTCTGAGATTTTGTCTTATATTTTCATTTGGAACATATTCCTCTGTCTCCTCATTTTGCCTAACTCTGTGTTTGTTTCTATGTATTAGGTAGATTGGTTATGTCTCCCAGTCTTGAAGGAGTGGCTTTATGTAGAAGGTGTTCTTTGGTGCCCAGTACACAAACCCTCTGGTCACCTGAGCCAGGCACCCCAGGGATGTCCCCTGTGTTGGCTGTATGCACTCTCCTGTTGTGGCTGGGCCAGAATTGATGCAGACTAGCTGCTGTGCACAGCTATGCCCTGGCACAGCTGTCTGTGACAACTGGCCAGGACTACAGTGGGCACCTAGTGAGCAGGGCTGGTACCTGGCCCATTTGTCTGTGAAGTCTGGCTGTGACTGCTTCAGCCAGTCTGGTGTGCAGGGCTGACCCCCCAGGGTGGGGGCTGCTGGTGGAGGGCCCCCAATGCCAGCCAAAGCTGTCTGCTAGGAGTGGCAAGATGGGAGCCACTTGGGATGGGCTCTGGCCAGGGTGGTGGGTTGGTCAGGGTGAGTCCACAGGGAAATGCCAGTGGGGTGAGCGATTCTAGTACAGTAAGGGGAGAATCAGAAATGGCTCCCACCATCACCACTGGGCCAGCGAGGTAGAAGGGGAGTGAAAAAAAAAAATAGTGCCCACCAGTGCTTCTGTCTCTGGAGAACATTCCGACAGATCCTTGCCCCTCCATTACACACCCTAAAATTAGTCAATGAATCTCTTTCACATGTAACCCAAGTGCTTTTCATACTGCTACCTTTGTGCTGGATCTCAGGGTGAATGAGATTGTACACATACCCTTTAAGAGCAGAGTCCTGGTTTCCTACTGCTCTCTAGCTCTCCTGCATAATGTAAGCCTCTGGCTGTCAAAGCCAGATGTTATGGGGCTTTTCTTCCCAGTGCAGGTCTCCCTGGGCTATGGAACATGATGTGGGGCTCAGACCCCTCGTTCCTCAAGGAGGGCCCCTACAGTTGTGACATCCTTGCTTGTGGGTCCCTGTGCTGGGGGATGGATCCTGATTAGACTGTGTTTCTGCCCCTCCTACCCATCTTAATAAGGCCTTTTCTTTATATCCTTAGTTGTATAAAAATCTGTTCCGCTGGTGTTCAGCTCATTCTCAGAGATAGTTGTTTTATGTGTAGTTGTAGTTTTATTATATCCATGGGAGGAAGTGAGTTCAGGACCTTCCCACTTTGACATATTGATCCGTACAGAGAGTTTTATTAATAATCCTCTCTCATTTGAGGATATACTCTATCTTGAATAAAAATGATATAGGATAGCATTATAAAAAAAAATCATTAATATGTGATAATGTAAAAATAACTGTTTTCTATTCAAATAGAACTTGTCTCTAAGGAGCCCTAAGCACATTAAATATTAAAGCAAAACCATGTTTTCTCTACAGCAGAGAGACAAAATAACAAGTGTGCTCTTTCCCATCTGGCCCTGCCTGTATTTTCAGATCTATCTTATGTTCTACCATTTCATTGGCCCTCATTTTCAAGCACAAATGAGCTATTTGAAGTTTTCCCCTAAATGTGTCATTTTGTTCTTAGCAGGCTTTCCCCAGCCCATTCTATCTGGCAAGTTTCCATTCCTCCTTAAGACTCAGCTGAAATGCCCAAGTCTCTGTAAAGGCCTCTTTGATGTCTAAACTAGTCCTTTATCTTCAGTGCACATATCTTTGCACATAGTGAACACCCATACCTTCTTTTTTAGATATCCTCTTAACTCCTTAAGAACAGGGACTATGTCTTACTCTCTTTGAGATGTGTCCTCAGTGTATAAACACATCCTAGGCATAAAGTGACTAAGTGACTGAACCAAGTATAAAAAACATAGCTACCCTGGAGATGGAACCCGCTTGTAAAACATGGTGAATGACCTTCAGGGAAAACATTCTTTAAAATCTGTGCGTGTCACCTTCCCTCTTACCTACCAAAGGTCCTATCAGTGTGACTCTGTCTGTTCAGTTGTGGTGTGCCTCCTCTTGAAGAGAGCATCTCTATCACATCTATTTCTGTTGAGATTTACTCTTGCTCTCTTGATTTTATAGCTTTGCAAACAAAAAAGCATGTTTTTAAAATCTCTAAACCATTAGTTTTAGACTTTTCTTTGTCTCTATATGTAATTACATTTTGAAAAAATTCACAGAATATGGTTGGTGTGCTACATCTCAAGGTAATATTTTGAAAACAAAACAATAAATGAATCTTTAGTAAAGAAGTCTAATGTGTATCCAGGCACCCAGTCATTTTCCCTCCTACTAGTAAGTTATAACTTTCAAGGTATTTTGTTGCTTCAGCCTGAGAAACAACAAATGAAGAGCTGCAAAAACTTGAGCATAATTTACTACACTGAGCAGGGTCCTGGCTGCGCCTATGTACATTTTCCGTCCACGTTTTTTTTTGTTTGTTTGCTTTATTTGATACATTTAATTTGAATTGCATTAAAGCGTTTGATTCTTGAGTCTCTTTTTCCATGATGACACCTAAAGAATCATCATTTTAAGTTAAGCTAAAATTAGATTATAGTTTTATGCTTGTAAATTTGTCTTAAGTATAAGAATATTATATATAAATAGTAAGTATAATTTGATTTTTAAATTAATACTGTATCTCAAAATACCTCTTTCTCTTGTTCAGTGTATTTGGGATCCTATTCATGTTTCTAGGAGCTTCCTAATATTTATAAAATGGAAATGGGGAGAAGGAATGCTTTATTAGAGGCAGTTTTTCCATAAAGCATCTGGGCATCACGCTACTGTATTTACAGCCCAATCTGTGAATATTATGTGAAGCTTAATCATATCTCAATTTAAACACAACCCTAAAAAGTACTTCTTAGCCTTCAACCTTCATTTCAGTATGAATTTTTTATATGTAAAGATGCAGTCTTCGCAAGAAAAACAGATCTTTATCAACATTTGTTTTTGAGACAGACCTAAGGAAGTTAGGTAATTCTAAATGTCTAAGAGAAATATTGTACAGAACTTGCTGTTAGATAGTCCATTAAATAAATTTTCTCTTTTATTATTTCCATTTTTCCTAATGAAAGATCATTCTCTTTGACTTTCTTTTATGAAAATCCTTTGGCTAAGAAATGTTAAGAAATCCACCAGAGCAAGACTTATTCCTTGCCTCCTGGTTGCTCCACTTAGTTGCTGCATTTGTGACTCTAGCTTCCCCAAGGGCCTCAAAACCACCTTTCCTTTTTTGCCTTCTGACCCCCAGTCCTCCTCCCCTTCCTTGTTCTTATTCTTCTTCATCCAGATCAAAACTGCATTGCCATAAAAAAATAAGGTGGATTTATGAATGGAAGGATAGATGGATAGAAGTGTGATAAACCGAGTACAGTAAGTTGTGAATGGTAGAATCTGGGTGGAGGGTATAGAACCAGTCACTGTAAGATTCTTTCAGCTTTGCTATGTGTTTTAAAATTGTGATAAATTCTCTTAGAGGTGATTATCCATAAAGGATGGGATGATGGGGGCTTTCACTTGCTCTGTGTTTAAGTGTTTTACTCATATTATAAATATAATCAAATATTAATATCATTATTAGAGAAAAATGAAAATAATTATGTTTAAAGCTACATGAAACTTGTCTTCACAAATGAAGTCACCAGACTATTGCTTTAAATGCTCTTTATGTTGGAAATTCACACTGGGCCACACTAAATAATTAAGAATGTGCAGAATGATTCAGCTGTGTGATGATGACTGTATCGTTACAATGGGAAATTGGTTATGTAATGATGGTCTGCATAGTCAAAGAAATACTATACAGCCATTAAAACTTATAGAAACAAATGTACTGACATAAAAAGATTATATAAAACATAATATATGCTGCCTAGAAAATTATGAATGCATGGTATGGCTGGAAGTACATATATATGAAAACATTACCCCTGAATTATGGATTCATGGAGATTCATAGGAGATTATGGATTATTTTATCCACATTTAATAATTTTTTCTAAAATGAAAGTTTCCCATTGTTTTTATTAGTAACATAAGGAAGAAGGAAAAGAGAAGAAACAAAAAAATTCATGCTATGTTTCTGTGAAAATGGAGCAGGGAAATCTTTGTATCTGTAAATAATTTGTGATTAAGCCAAAATGATTATTTGTTGTTTTCTTTTATGTGTATCATTGAAATCTGCTCTTACATTTCCTTAATCTTATAAAAAGTTCATTTGAAATATGCAAAAACAGATAATTTCATTCATTCTTCTGCAGTTATTTTCATGGACTTGACTAGTGGCTTTTGAAAGGAACATTCATTTGTTTTCATGCTGCTAGGCCCAAGGCATTTCATACTTGGAGATGCCTTATCTTTAATCTCTAATTGCATTAAATTTCTGTGTCTGACTCATGTCGAAAGGAAGCTTCAAAGTAGAAATGGGAAAATCCAGTACTCTCTAAATACAATGACCACTGCTACATCTCAGTGACAGTGATACCTATGTCCCAAGTGTCCTACCAGAAGAATGAAAAGTTCAACGATGTGCCAGCTAAATAATAAAAAAAGTTTTTATTTATTATAGATCTCTTTTCTCCCAGGAGATTTTAGCAATGTGCTGAAATTAAGTGATCTTCGCAATATGTCTCTGAGAGGGATAAAGAAGAGACTATTACTGTTAATTTTTATTCATCTAGTAAACATATATTGAACACTTACTTTATAACTGTGAACTTAATGTTTCACTTACCATTTCCTCTCTAGAAGGCATATTTTCATGATTTTCTGCCAATGGCTATTAAAAGAGAAGTTAGATAGCAATAGAAATAAAAATAAGCCAGAGTAGAGTTCATCTGAGTCCCAGTCCTCTCACAGAGGGTCTTATGGAATCTGCAATCCATTTACACGTCCACCTGCATTATTCTGCAAGTGTCTCAGCCCTGCACAGCACGCGACAGCTCGATTTTGTCTCTTGTCTCCGCAGGCAGGATGTCCAGTGGTCGGGCTTTGAGGAAGCAGCAACAGTTAAACAATCTCGTCTATGTGGTGACAAGTCAGGCCAAACCTGGTGACAGAATCGTGGATTTCTGCAGTGGTGGGGTACCGCACCTCTCCTGTGTTTTCTTTAGCCTTTCCAAGACTGTGTGACTTCATGTTACGTTCAAGGTCATGTTTTTGTTCAGAATGAGCAAAAAGCCTTTGGGAACTAAAGCTAACCTGCTTCTTTTTCTGCCTGTTTTAGGGCCATGTTGGGATTGTCCTAGCTCACATGCTGCCAGCATGCCAGGTAAGCCTGAATAAGAGATAAAAGGGCACATCGGAAAGCTGCACTGTTCAGTGAGCTGAGTCTGGCTTATCCCTGCTCTTTGAGTTCATAATCATTCACCCGGGTCAAATATGTGGCACAGGCATTTCATTTTTTTCCAAGATTCAGAATCTTAAGGAGAAAAAGGAAACTAGAGCCACAGTACATTTTTCAATTTTTAAAAAGGATTATATTTTAAAATAACTTGTATAAGAAATAACTATTCCATTGTTAAATAAAATAGTTAATGATGAAGCTAGTTTAATTGATAACATAATTTTATACTGGGAATACTAGCTTCTGAAACTTGTTGAGCATATTCTTTTAGTATTTTGATTTTTGTCCATTGTGTCAAATCTTAACAACAAAAACAACATTTTAAAGAAAACAGTGAACCCAAAATCTACCACACTGATCTATCAAATGTTTTCCTCCTCGTGTCCTCAGTAAGTCGTTGTCCAGGAGGAAGCTTATTGTTGCAAACTGCAAAGTGCAAACGCAATTTTAGTCACCTGCTTTCACTCAATATCACATCCTAAACAGTTTTCTCTGTTACAAATAGTTTTAAATCTCATTATTAAAATACCAGTAAAATGTGGCTATGTAATATGTTTTTAAGTAAATGTACCGGAATGTATGCAACTGCCAACATTTGTTAAAAGTTTGTGCTATTTTTAGTCTGCCATATTACATCATTTCCTCACAGTGACCATCTTTTAGCATAAAAGTCTAGAATTCGATGGCATTTTTTAAACACAAATTGAAGTGGGGCTGATTCTTCGCTGTGAGCCTCTGGAAGATGTGCAAACATTACAGTGATGACTCCCAGAAGAAAAAAGGTGGAACAACTCATAGACTGGCCAGAATGACATGTAACGAATGATGGGGGTTGGGAGGGGTATTATTCTCTCCTTTCTTGGAAAGGATAGAATACAATGAATCAGTAAGCCTGGGAGGAAGGCAGGCATCTGTCTTATTGAGGACAGCGATGTCAACCCTGGAGTGCGAGGAAGAGCGCTCGTGGAGCAGAGTCCTGGAGAGGCCGAGTCAGGCAGGCCATCTTCTTCTCCCACCCTAACAGTTCTGCTGGGAACAGAAAGACACTGGAACCAGAAAAGGGAAGGCTTGGCTAGAGTAAAAGCTGGACAGCCTTTGACACCAAGTACACTCTTGACAGGTTTTTTTTTTTACAAAAAAAATCCAGAATTTTTCCATAAGACAAGCATAAACACAAAATAAGGGTAGCACTAGGAATGAGAGCAGTGAAAGCGACAATTCTGCCCACTTTTCTCCACCTAAACCAATGATCCTCTCCCGTGTCTCTTGGCAGGATTAGAGACTTCTAACTGGTTGCCCTGCCTCTAGCCTCACCCCCACCAAGCCATGCTATACATCACAGCAACTCAACTTCCATCACACCTAATCTGGCTCCTGTTACCTCTCCAGCCTCATTCCCACCTCCTTCCCTCGTCCCCCCAGCCCCACCAGCCCCACCATCACCGCCTACACTGTGCCCCAGCTCTACTGATTTTCTCAGTTCTTCAAACACACCATGTCTCTCTCACCATGGGCCTTCATACATGTCTCTCTCTCTCTACGTGAAACACTCCTTCGTTCCTCCAGCTAATTTCTATTCATTTTTTCAAGCGTCAGTTAATATGTTACTGTTCCATATTAAATGACCACAACCTTCCTTGGCCATCAAGTCTGAGTGCTCTGATAATACATTCTATGTCCTTCATGAAATGCTTATCACTGTATTATAATTGCCTGTTTCAGTTGTATCACTACCTCTATGAACTTCAAAAGTTCAAGAACCTCATTCATTTCTACATCACATTATCTGGCATACTTTCTGGCACAGGATAAGGATCAATGTAATATGTTCTACATTATTAAAGCTATGAAATACTTTGCCCTAGTATCTGAAGTATGTTAATGAATATACTATTGTCTTCTGGGTAAAATCTAGGTTACATTAATAGAAAACAAGGAATTATCATTAATTCGTGCTAAGAAGAGAAGTGACGAACTAGGTTTAAGCAACATTTGGTTCATTCAAGCAAATATGGAGTATTTTACAGGGATGTTTAATATTGGGGTAAGTAATAAGCAATTTCAATTTCTTTCATTATTTAAGTAAGAAAATTATATGACTAAGAGTAAATAAAGGAGATATGTTTATATACTTTGCTAAACAGAGGAATTTATAACATTCATTTTCTACTATCTACAAAGTATAGCATATTAATGAATACTATTTCATTCATAACATTTCCTGTACCAGACAATAGCTTTATTTTCTTCTTTGCAGAAGCCCAGTTACTAAAGTTGCCTTTACACAATATATTTTTAGCTAGGATTTGATATCATCATGTATTTTTAGCTTCCAAGAGACATGAAGTATATTAGTCATTATTTCTAAACCTTCAGACCAAATTGTTATTGTTTGATATGACTAAAAAAACACCTAAGATACATGATTCTGCCAGCTCATTTAAACCCAAGATTGTATGCTCTGGTGGAGTTTAAGTTTCATTAAGATGTTAATGTTGCTTCTGGTCTTTGTATTTTGTCTCAAACAATTTTTTCTTATTTTTAAGGATTGTTCAATGTAGAAAAATACATAGTAATATAAAGAAGAATCATCAGTATTTCTACTACTGAGAGAGAAATATTGTCAAAAACCTTTGGTCTTTGTAGTTTTCCACACATACAAAAGCATATTTACATGTTTGTTAACATCATTGATGTCATACTACATAGATCCTGCTTTAACTGAACATTGTCATAAATCTTTTCCCTACTGACTAATCATGGTTTTTTTTTGTTTCTTGTTTGTTATAATATAATTATTACTATGTTGGCTATCTTATGCATCACTTAAGATATTTGATACATTTGCCAAATCACTTTCCAGGGAGTTGTGCTAATCTGCATTACCAACTATCTGTGTTCATATAACATACACAATGGGCTTGTCTAGATGAAACTCTTGTCCAATTTCTGAAGCTCAAACCTTTTGTAGTACTTATGATTTTTGCCCCAAAGTGTTCATTTCTTAAATATCAACTACTCCAAGTTTGTGGGGCTTATTGTTATTTTTTACAGCCTAAAAAGGAATGCAGTTTGTTTCCTGTGTAGGTGTGATCTAGATTGGTTATTTCAAGCCAAGCCTATACAAAGGAAGCAAACAGTTTTAAGAAAACTGTTAGTAAGAAAATTTAGGAAAACATAAACATCTGAGAAAGCAAATTAAATATATATTTACATGCAATTTAAATTTTACATAAATGTTAACATATAGGTTCTCCCATGAAACAAGCCATTAGGCCAATGCCCGTATTACCCGTATACCAGGCAGAATGTTTAAGATAGCAAGGTATTGCTGCCCATTCACTCACCTCTCAGTTTATGAAATTCCTAGCCTGTCAGCCATCAATCTCTTTACCCTTCTCTGGCATATATTCTTGTAACTTCCAAGGTCATAACTTACTAACACCAACTAAAACTTGTGTCTTTATAAGTGATTTTTTTCTGCACATTCATAATATTATATCCATAATGAGTTTTTTTCCTTTCATAAATTACCTTTGTCATGATACATAGAAATGAATTAAAATTACTTGCAGGATTAAACCAAAATTAGATTTACTCTCAAGGAAATAATTTGCCTACGAAGATAATTGAGGTATTGTCACTCAATAAATCAAACTAAATGAATCAGTGGTTCTAACTCTTGCATAATAGATTCCAGTGAAATAGTGTAGCTAGAGAGGAAATCAGAACCACCAGGTACTGGAAATGAATTGAAACTGCACTAATCCATGATGTTGTGATCTTTCAAATTAACAGTTTAGTTGGCATTTATCTTTGCTTAGCAAATGCCTTTTTCTTTCATTATTTTTTTCTTTAGGTATAAAAATTAATGATGTAAACAAGATCTTAAGGAGATAATTTTAAAGCCTTAGAACTAAACATCTTTTGGAGCTTTAAACAAATCACATATATAAGAATTGAAATGCCATCAATACAACCTTTATCAGGCAAAAATGAACAGATATACTAACTTTGTTAAATTACTTTGATTTGAAATAATGGAAGAGAACAAATCCATTTTCAAATTTTTCAAAAACTTCCACCCACACCCCTACTTATTGCTCCTCTCCTATATAATCAGAACCAATAAGGTAATACTCTGTTTGTTCCAGAGTCATTATGTAATTTCTGATTTACGTTGTGTGTATTTGAAAAATATAGTTCTTTAGAAATACACAAAGGCCTGATAAGGTTATCTCTAGTAATTGTATACATTTTAACTTGAAGAGTGATATTCCATTCTTATTCTAAAACTGACAAAGATTTTAAAAATATTATTCCTCATTGACTGCAATGCTTCAGTACCATGGGTATAACCATACAGGAGCTTTGAAATATTCATTTACATGATATTTGCAATGACTTGTTAATGACATGAAAAATTAATTATAGTGGTAAAGAGAAAATTGTATAAACATAATGACTAAGAGATGTATCTTAACATTGGGCACCCTTATGCTAAAGTCTCAGTTTGGCCACTTAGTTAACTATATGGCCTTGGACAATTTATTTAAACTCACCAATCCTCAGTTTTTCTGTCTATAAGATGGGCATAATATACCTGGTTCATAGGATGTTGATAAAATGTATGTGAAGCACTTAGCTGGTTGCTTGGCATTTAAGAAAGACTCGACAAATTGGGCCTCTTACTCTGTGCAGTGTGATCTCAACCATTGATAAGAACTACATCAAAAATGGATGGGAGTAACGGTGAATTGCAGAAAGAGAAATCAGGAAAACAATTACATTCACAATTGTATCAAAAAGAATAAAATACCTAGGAACAAACCTAACCAAGGAAATGAAAAACCTATGCCCTGAAAACTACAAGACACTCTTAAGAGAAATTAAAGAGGACACTAATGAATGGAAATTCATCCCATGCTCTTGGCTAGGAAGAATTAATATTGTCAAAATGGCCATCATGCCTAAAGCAATCTACAGATTCAATACAATCCCTATCAAAATACCAGCAGCATTCTTCATAAACTAGAGAAAATAGTTCTAAAATTCATATGGAACAATAAAAGACCCCAAATAGCCAAATCTATCTTGAGAAGGAAGAGTAAAGCAGGGGCGATTACGCTCCCAGACTTCAAGCTCTACAAAAAGCCACAGTAATCAAGACAATTTGGTACTGGCACAAGAACAGACCCACAGACCAGTGGAACATAATAGAGAGTCTAGATATTAACCCAAACATATACGGTCAATTAATATATGATAAAGGAGCCATGGATATACAATGGGGAAATGACAGCCTCTTCAACAGCTGGTGTTGGCAAAATTGGACAGCTACATGTAAGAGAATGAAACTAGATTACTGTCTAACCTCATACACAAAAGTAAACTCAAAATGGATCAAAGACCTGAATGTAAGTCATGAAACCATAAAACTCTTAGAATAAAACATAGGGAAAAATCTCTTGGACATAAACATGAGCAACTTCTTCATGAACATATCTCCCCGGGCAAGGGAAACAAAAGCAAAAATGAACAAGTGGGACTATATCAAACTAGAAAGCTTCTGTACAGCAAAGGACACCATCAGCAGAACAAAAAGACATCCTACATTATGGGAGAATATTTTCATAAATGACATGTCCTATAAGGGGTTGACATCCAAAATATATAAAGAGCTCATGCACCTCAAAAACAAAAAGCCAATAAGCCAATTAAAAAATGGGCAGAGGAGCTGAACAGACAGTTCTCCAAAAAAGAAATTCAGATGGCCAACAGGCACATGAAAAGATGCTCCACATCGCTAATCATCAGAGAAATGCAAATTCAAACCACAATGAGATATCACCTCACACCAGTGAGGATGGCCAACATCCAAAAGACAAACAACAAATGTTGGCGAGGATGTGGAGAAAGAGGAACCCTCTTACAGTGCTGATGGGAATGTAAATTAGTTCAGCCTTTGTGGAAAGCAGTATGGAGGTTCCTCAAAAAACTTAAAATAGAAATACCATTTGACCCAGGAATTCCACTCCTAAGAATTTGCCCTAAGAATGCAGCAGTCCATTTTGAAAACAACGTATGCACCCCTATGTTTATCACAGCACTATTTACAATAGCCAAGAAATGGAAGAAACCTAAGTGTCCATCAGTAGATGAATGGATTAAGAAGATGTGTTACATATACACAGTGGAATATTATTCAGCCATAAGAAGAAAACAAATCCTTCCATTTGCAACAACATG